>MDKJ01110012.1:0-29354 GCA_005239525.1 Nicotiana knightiana | reverse complement strand
TTTCTATATCATGTTAGGTCGTCCTATGTCTAGCATTCCCTTATGTTTTATTTCGGTTATCTCCTGATGGCCCTTTTGTCCCATTTACCCATGATAGTACGATAAGAAAGATATTTTACGTTGGTACTCGATCGAGTAAGGTACCGGGTGCCCGTCGCGGCCAACAAGTTGGGTCATGACAGAAGTGGTATCATAGCAATTCTATCCTAGGGATGTCTACAAGCCGTGTCTAGTAGAGTCTTGTTTATGGGTGTGTTGTGCACCACACTTATAAGTAGGAGGCTACAGGGCATTTAGGAATGTCACTCTTTCTTCTTACTCTATATCGTGTGGTAGAGCTCATTCGTAAGAACTCAATTTCCTAAATTCTATCTTATTCATAATACGACGATGCCTACATCTAGAAAGATAATTGGTAAGAGGTTGCATGTGGCTGTGAATGAGTTGAGTTAGAGGAACTCGATTTTGCACGATGCTTACGATGAGTAAATATAAGGTATTCAGTAGATCATGTGTGTACTAAGACGGGTAAGCCTCTTGATAAGGAGACCTAAGGCAAATAAAATATATCCACCCCTATGGTGAAAGGCAATGAGAGATTCAGAGATAGATACAAGTTTCAACAAGTAAAAGAAATAAGATGAAGAAGGGTATGAGGCGCCCAGTTAATAAAGATTGTCAGTATTTACAATTCAAGTAGAGAAATACAAGCATTTTAAATTACCTACAATTGTAACAAAGGTATGTATAATTGGCCACACCCGCCTCACTTATGCTCCATGGGAGCCAACAGATACAGTTAAGAGAAGGACGAGATATCAGGATCCAGTTAGGATTAAAGTAACCCAAAAATGGTGGATGACTATTATCATTAGCTAACATTTCCAAAGGATAGTGAAAACGTGGTAATAGATCTCCTTGCGAGACATCCAGATGGTGCACTTTATAATAAAACAGTCAGATATGAATACTAGAATGTTGAGAAATTTCAGAAGATATGAAGTGAAATCCTAGAAGGGATAAATATTCATCATAGTATAACTCCTGCCTCTAGTAAAAAAAAGAAGATATAGAATGTTAGGCGTCCCAAAGAACCAGTGAGATGAAGCAGGGGGAGCTAAAAGTTAAGGAACGTTTTGTTGGTGTTTTCAGAATAAAGTGATAGACATAAATGTTATCATGGAAAAAAGAAGAGAGTTAATAAAGCATTATGAGTAAGATACGATACGTGGATGAAAACGGTAGAAAAAAAATGACAGTATTACCGAATCTATAGTCAAGGGAAGGAAAATATGAGAGGTAACAGGCCTTGAGGCAACAAAGAGCATAGGTCATAAAGTCATATCCTCATTTCGAGAAATAAGTTTTTGTCTCTAACGTGATTGCCAAAGGGAAAAGTTAGACCCCAGAGTAATAGAAATTAGTATGGGCTGGTGAACAAGATAAACTAAACATGAATTATGGACTGAGCGATTTGATAATGGTCGGCATCATGAGAACTTTAGATTACGCTCCGGCAATAATAGAATGGAAAACGTAAGAAGATTAATGAGAAATTCGTAGAATGGTCATTCATAAAAGACGCTTCCTTAAAGTTAAAGTTAAGCTTAAGGGACTGTATGGGCCAGTTACACTAAGTGTCACCCTCGCGGGTAAGGAATTTTGTTATCCTTGGTACAGAAGGGTTACCGCAAGGTGAGTGATGTCAGTGAAGATGTTAAAAGATGCCAAAGACGATGTGGTAACTATGGATTAAAAAGGAAGAATGCGGTAAAAAGGCGAAATGAAAGAGATTGCATTTGTTCAGATCCTACAGATATAATATAACTCCAGAACATTATGCAAGCATGATGCCGGAGAGAATCAATAATGGTTTTGCAGTCGATGATATTGATAAATAAGTGGAAATGAACACTTGATACATAAGGATCCCCTACGAGAGGTAAGTCAAGACAAAGGACATAACCCAAAAGAGGTTACGCATAATATAAATATGAGAATGGACCAACGAGTACTCTGTAGTTGATTCAGGAAGAGCGTAGTTATAGCTAAACAAGAGGTCATAGATATATCAACAGATCGTGCAAGTTAAACGTAGTGAAACCCAACATAGGGAATTCAATCTCGCAGATATGATGCCATAGTGATCCTTGAATAATACTAGGATAGGAGATTGGGTAGTTAAAGGTACCGTATAAGTGTTGCAGAAATAAAAGAAAGTGCCACTAGGGAGATAGTCAAATTCCACTTCAGAAGCAACCTTACGATCACAAGGGCGTGGATGTAAGTAACTAAGGATAATAATAGGTGAGTAAGAACATCAAAAATTCCTTTAGGTATATGATGTAATAGGCTCGCAGCTTTACAAGAGTCGGAGGGTATCCACTATATAGTACAACGAAAAACTAGCTGAGGAAATAAGGAAGAAGGCTTCAACATAAGCATAGTGACCTAAAGAAGAAATGGTCATATGACAACTTTGTCACTACAATATTGTATACACTCCATAAGTAAGTGGAACCTATCGTGGATAATGAACGGGAAGAAGAAAAAAATCAAGAGTTGATAATTGAGATCATATGAGATACGGGGAATTCCAGTATTCATGGGCATTAAGATATGCCAAGTATCCATACAGCAAGTGGCAGAATGGCAAGGAAAAGTAATTGCTTATACTTAAAGGCGACTGGGAAGGCATAAAAGGAAATCTATGGTGATAGCATGTTAAAAGGAAGGGTGCGAGCAGTATAAATAGATATGCTAGGTCGCAAGCTAAAGTATGACCGAGCAACAAGGTGTTAGCTAGACAGCAGTAAGGATAAGAAAAGGTGAGTGAGAAGGTGACAAGAATAGGTAAGTCCTAGGGATTTAACCCATTACAACAACAGAGTTGATGGTTTCCATAAAATTATAAAAAGCTCAGTATAGCATGAGTGAACTCAAAGAAGTTTAAAACTAGGAGCATTTAGAAGAGATGGAATGCTACCTGGTAGTAAAGTAAAGGTGTAACTGTGATAAATGATAAGAGGATGACGTTTAGGCCTTTGATTGAGTAATGATTTTGAGAACAAGGATTTCATGAACTGCACAGGATTAGAATACTCATAGGATGAATCACATTGGGATGCTATGAAATACAACTATTAGAGTATTGTATCGTCCCTAAGTGGATTAGGAAAATCACTTCAGATGTTCCCCGATGAGACATAATCCCTAGTGACAATGTATTACATGAGAGGATTCAAGTTATCAGTAGTAGATTATGGATCAACATTAAGGGAATCAACAATTGATGGATAAAAGTTTCAAAGTATGAGATGAGATTAGGCTGTCATTCTTAAGATGAATGGTAATAAGGAAGCATTAAATGGCTTAGATTTATACATATAGGATAAGCGGTGAGAGAGTAACCTGGAGTTGGGTGGCAAGCCTCCATAATAATAAAGCGAAGTAAGAGTTATAGTATAGTATGACCTACCTAGTTGTGGTAAAGCCATAAGCATAGATAATTGAGGTCATGAAACAAGATATAACAATATTCGTAAGTTCAACAAAGTACCAAGCAAATAACTTTAGTACACCTATAGATACCCAAAGGGACAGCTTGTCAAAGTTATTTATATGTTCCCAAAGTGAAATCTAGAGATTGGATAAAAACAGGAGGAAAAATGAGAGAAGAGTCGCATAGACGCACATACAAGGGCAAAGTCGTCTAAACTGCATGACAGAAGGTAGCAACAGTTACGAGATTGGGAGAATTTCGACCACAAGTCATGAAGTGAGAAAGAGGCCTAAAAGGGGGATTGCCCTAGCCTTTGGATTTGTTCACTGAACAACTCTCTAGAAGGAAAAGACAATATTAAAGTATTTGTAAGAGTTATTGCTTAAGACACGGATAATTGCATTAGTCAACATTCGAGGACAAATGTTCCAAAGGGGTGAATGATGTTACACCCCATGTTTTCATACGTGAGAGTACATCGTAAGTCAATTGATGTAAGCTCAGAAATAAGATTATATTTGGAAGCATATAAATGAAGTTAATCATGTTACCTTGGAGGTTACAAATATTTAAGATCATGAATAATGAATACCAAGAAGGCTGGAAAGCTTAGAAGCTAAACCAATTGAAGAAAATAAGTTTCGTCGAAAGTAGACGAGTTTGGAATGTCATAACATGTACTTTAGGGTGAGACTATGGTTCATTATAGATAAGGAGTTTATGCTATGAGTTATGTTTGTCGTATTATGGTCGTGTGCTACGTTTTGAAGTCAAGCAAGTTGTGGAACAAAAGTTGGGAAAGGTCTTCACAAATTACATTCATAATGTGCTGAAAATTAGGTCAAATGTAACTGAGATTTTCTCCCAATATTTTTGGAACTATTGGATGATCTACCAACCAAATTGAATATCTAAGAGTCTAGTTTCAAACTCATTAAACTGTTCATCGATACGACATAGGAGTAAAGATATATTTGCAGTTTTGCGAGACTGCGCAAACATCATAAGTGACAAGTAGGTGTTTCACTAAAGCTTTTTGAGCAATACATTTGGTGTGTTAAATAAGGTTTTATTGGGACATATTATATACCAAATCAAAAGACTTGGAATTAAGTTTCCAACACTATTAACCATTCATTCATACGGCATCTGTGTAAAACGATATAAGCGTCGGAAGATGGGCCAATGCTAGGGTGCCAAGCTAGCAGCTCTTGACTTTTCCAAAGTTGATATATATAAGTCTTAGGTCGGATTTCTCTTCATTTTTCAGCATACCACGACCAGAGAAAACCCATAAACATATCCTTAAGCTACCTTCTAGGGTTTCAAAGAATATTATCATCCCGGGCATGAAATCAAGAAGCGATAACATCAAAACGATCACTACGACGTAAGTGTCATTATACCGCCTCTCTTTTTTCTTTGTAGTTAGAGTTTTGGAAGGTACTTCATAGTTAAGAAACATGTAATGTCTGTATTTAAGTGTTTAAATATCAATGAAGGTTGATAAATATGTTTCCTAATAGTTAGAACTCACAGGACGGTGATCGGAAGCCGTGAGTTCGAGTTATTTGACTTGTAGCGGACTGTTTTGTGGAATCTTTTGTGTTACTGTTGGGCTGCGTATTTCACTACTGTTTTTTTGAGTTTTGGAGGATGAAGGGTGTGGATAAACACCAAAAAATTTAGGGTGGTGGTCTGGTCGTTCGTCGTAATATTTCCGGGTCGTTTAACACTACTACGGTGGTCGTTTTGTGTATCAAGAGATTGCGGTGTGTTAGGCTGTTTTGTAGTATTTTGTGGTGTATATAAGGCTGGAAAATAATGTAAATATGTTGTTGTTGTTGTGTTCTTGTCTTTTTGGTGTTATCTTGAATTTGGAGGAAGTAAGGATAATAGGGGAAATGCTGCCCGTTTTTATACAAAATAATTTTGTCGTTCGTTGTGTGATAGTTGTACCTTTCGTAACTTAATGATAGTATTATTATCGTTGTTGTTGATGAAGGTGAGAAGAGGCGAGTGCAACTTGGTGAGTGGAAAGATTTTGATAACGTATGTTAAGGCACTTCCTTCATTCTTTTGGCATGATCTAAAGTGAAACGAAATGAATGTAAACGAAACATTATTTCATAATGAATCTACTCCAAGAAACTAAGGTTGTCCATGTTGTTCTTTCCTTACAAAGTTATTCTAAGAAAGTATTTATGATCCTTGAATCCTTGTGAAGTTCATATTGATGGTATGATGTCCATAATTTTAATCGAAGGTGCAACTATCTTATGTCACTCCGAAAGGTTTAGAGCGTGATTCCATGAGGCCAGCATGCATTATATATAGTATCTATGTTACTCTACCGAGCCGCTCTATAGTCGGCCGGGTACGGCACCTATTGTGCAACCACTGATTAGTTGGGTTTACCGAGCTCCACGTGGCCGGGTACAATTCTACCGAGCCTTATGATGGCCGGGTATGTTTTTTTTTTGAATTCTCTTCGAGGCCGGGTTTGATATGTTGATGATGATGCCCACAGAGGCGGATGTTTTTAAAATATTATGTATATATATGTATCACGCATTTCATATCACTATCCCTCAAGGGCACTTAGATGCTACAGGTTGTATCTCCTACATCTCTTTACATTACTATTCTTATTTATGTTATTCTGCCTTATATATTCAGTACTTTATTCGTACTGACGTCCCTTTTGCTTGGGGACGCTGCGTTTCATGTACGCAGGTCTCGATAGACAGGTTGACAGTCCTTCTATTAGGCTATCGACTCAGTGGAAGGTGTTGCTGCACTCCACTTACTCCGGAGTTGCCTATTTGGTCAGTATGATTGGGACATGCATTGACTGGTATGGCGGGGCCCTGTCCTGACCTTTATGTTGTTTATGTACTCTTAGAGTCTTGTAGACAAATGTCAGGTATATGGATACTTGTATGGCCTTGTCAGCCTATGTTTTGAGTTTACAAATGATCATGACAGCCTTATAGGCGCGTAGGTCACATGTATAAGTTTCTATATCATGTTAGGTCGTCCTATGTCTAGCATTCCCTTATGTTTTATTTTGGTTATCTCATGATGGACCTTTTGTCCCATTTACCCATGATAGTACGATAAGAAAGATATGTTACATTGGTACTCGGTAGAGTAAGGTACCGGGTGCCTGTTGCGGCCCACAGGTTGGGTCGTGACAATACATCATCTGTTTGAAATATACATAAATAGATTTTTATAAATCTAAAGCTACCACGAACAAGAGGCAACTACAACCAGAACACAAGTTCATCTTCACAGCCAGCTTCCGCCATACATAGCAATATCAGCTCCAAAATCTACACACAAGGTGCAGAAGTGTAGTATCAATAAAACCGACCCCATGTAGTCAATAAGTAACAAACCTAACCTTAGGTTGAAAGTAGTGACGAGCTTGGACAATGATCATAGTCCAACACCAATAACCAAAAATAACTTGTAATAATATAATGTAAACAATACAAGTAATACTCAAACATATGACGTTCAGCTACTTCATAGTTATGGAAAATAGGCATGCTTTTCAGGTATAATTGTAAAACCAAATCTTTCAACGAAATTACCAAAATGTAAGTATGTCAGAAAACTATGAATTTTCCCAAATACTTTCAACAACAGATAAGATGTTCCATTATCAGATAGGAAAGTACATTGATGTACCTACATTTCGATGTGTATGAGAAGTCATGAATGTCACAATACCGTATAGCATGAGGAAATGCATCTCCATGCCTACATGCCAAGTATGCATTCAAATGTAAGGCACCACAATGATAAACTCATGTACCCACACTCTCAGAGTACTCAATCTCACTGTCTCACACTCAATCACTCGGTACTATCAATCACTCGGTACACTCAATCACTCGGCACTCAGCACTCAACACTAGACACTCGGTACCTGCACACGCTGCTGGATTGTTAGACTCTGGAGGAGGGGATCCTGCCCAAGAGCTAATATAAGCCAACATGGCCTGCTGCGGCATGCAGCCTGATCCCATCATGAATCAATAAAACATGTTGTGTCTTGCAGCCCAATCCTATTACTATTACTCATAATCAGGCCCTCGGACTCAACTCGTCATCAATCTCTCGGGTCTCTCGGGCTCACAAATCTCATGCCAATCAGCCAATAAATGATACAAGATGTAACAATAAATGATAACAGAGACTTAAATATGATATGCAAATGAATGAATATGATAGAGTATGTAATTGCAATTTAAGTGAATAACTCAACGGCAGAAATGATCTCAATAGGCCCCAATAGAATAAGCATATAGCCTAAACATGGTTTCTAGATCACAGCTCAATTACTCTATCAAATATAGACTTAAATATAGTTACATTCACATGGTGCACGCGCACACGCCTGTCTCCTAGCATGTGTGTCACCTCAACACCAACACATAACACGTATATTTAGGGATTCATACCCTCAGCACCAAGTTTAGAAGTATTACTTACCTCGAACAAACCGAATCCAATACCGAGCAAGCCAAACAACACTCTAAAAGAACCATCACGCGCGTAAGAACCTCTGAATGGAACGAAACTAGCCAAAAACAACTCACGAACATCAAATAATTCCAAAGGAAACAAACCCAATCGATAAAGGTGGAATCTTTTATCAAAAGCCCAAAGTCAACCAAAAAGTCAAACCCGGAACCGCACCTCGGAACCCGACAAAACTCACAAAATCGGACAACCCATTCAATTACAAGTCCAACCATACTAGTTTCACTCAAATCCGTCTCTTAATCGATGTTCAAAACTCAAAAATTCACTTTAGGGAAATTTAGACAAAAACTCTCAATTTCTCTTTAAAATTCATAATCCACATGCCAAAATCGAAGATGGATTCATGAAATACAATCAAAAGGGATTCAAGAATGTTTTCCACAATCCATGTTGTGAAGTCCCTCTCCAAAGTCGCCCAAAACCTAGCCCCAAATCAGAAATTTGTATAAAATGAGCTAGCCCTCGATTTATAGCTTCTGCCTAGGCCTTTTTACATATGGGTAACAGTAGCCGCTTCCGCGGCATCTTTTTTGCAACCAAAAACCTGCTCCTGTGGAGACCACTGCTATTTTGATAACTCTCACCTTCGGACCACTATCCGCTTCTGTGACAACGCATGCATGATATCCCTTCCGCTTCTGCGAAGCACTTGACCATCTTGCCTTCCCGCTCCTACGCAACTTTTCTTGCATCTGCGGATTATTTGCATCTGCGACATCACACCCAGCTTGAAATTTCACTTTTGCGCCTCCTCGCCCGCATTTGCGCCTCCGCGCCTGCGCCAAAGGTGCAGTCACACCAGGTATCAAAATTCTCAGCAATGTCAACTTGAATCCGAAATGGTCTGAATCAATCCGAAACACACTCGGGATCCTCGGAACCCATCCGAACATACCAACAAGTCCCAAAATATAACACGGACTTAATTGAGGCTTCAAATCACCCATAACAGCATCAAAACCACAAATCACACATTAAATAGAACTTAGTGAACCTTTGAACTTTCAATTTCGAATGCCGAACCATATCAAATCAATCTAGAATGACCTCAATTTTTGCACAAAAGTCCCAAATAACATAACGAAGATATTCAAATTCCCGGAACCATTATCCGAACCCGATATCATCAAAGTCAACTCCCGGTCAAACTTATGAATATACCAACCTTCAAATTTCCAATTTTTGCCAAATAGTGCCGAAACCTTCTTGAAATATCCAAAAGCAACTTTGGGCATACGCCCAAGTTCAAAATCACCATCCAGAACTAACGGAACCATCAAAACTCTGATCTGAGATCAAATACTCAAAGTCAAACTTGATCAACTCTTCCAACTTAAAACTTCCTAGTTGAGAATTATTCTTCCAAATCAATTCCGAATCACCTAAAAATCAAACCAACAATTCTCACAAGCCATAATACACTATATGAAGCTACTCAAGACTTATAATAACTAAACGGAATGCAAATACTCAAAATGATCGGTCGGGTCGTTACAGACTAATCCACAATGTCTGTGGATTCTATTATGTATTTCAAAGCATTTTAGTCTTATTTTCATAATGATTTTCTTTTAAAACTGTTAAATTGATTAATTATTTAGTTAATGTTGGCTTGCCTAGAAAGCGTATGTTAGGCGTCATTATAGCCCCGTGGTTGGGTCGTGACAAGTTGGTATCAGAGCCCTAGGTTGCCTAGGTCTCGCGAGTCCTGAGCAAGCTTATCAGAGGGTTAAAGATTGGTACAGAGACATCCCTACGTATATTCTAGAGGCTATAAAAATTTAGGAAATTCTACTTTCTTTCTTTCTCTATCGTACGACTTTACTCTATCACTGAGTTTGAATCATTCTTCTCTTAATCTCTCGCAGATAGTGAGAACATGTACGACATCAACAGCTGATCATGAGTCGGAGCCCCAGGTTGCAACCAATGCCAAGGTAGGGGTTGGGGCCGAGGTAGAGCTAGATACAGAGGCAGAGCTCAGACCAGAGCACGCATAATGGCACCTGTTGTTGAGCGTCAGATAGAGCAGGATGATGAGATCCCTGCTCCTACCAATCTAGTAGGACAAGCTCAGGTCCTAGAGGGGTTCATTGCTACCCCTATGCTTTAGGATGCCTTGTCCCGCATGGTTGGTATTATGGAGAGTATGGCCCAGGATGGTATGTTTCCTGTGGCACTAGTTGTTTCTCAGGCTGGGAGAGGAGCCTAGACTCCCGCTACTCACACTCTAGAGCATATGGTTCACAGGTATAAGACACCAGCAATTCTACCAGTTAGGGCAGTTCAGCCTGTTATTGTTACACAGCCCAGGAAGAGACTCGCGATGTCAGCTGAGGGGCTGAAGAGGTTTGGCAAGTTTACAAAATTATTTTTCCCCTCACTTTAGTGGTACACCTTCTTAGGGCCCCTAAGATTTCTGGGACCGTTGCCATGAGATATTACATAACATGATTATAGTGGAATTCAATGGAGTTGACTTCAAAATGTTTCACATGTATGGTTGTGCCAAAGAGGTGGTGGCAGGTGTATGTTCAGGGTAGGCCAACAGGTTCACCTCCTCTCACTTGGGCTCAGTTATCACAGTTTTTTTTGGAGAAGATCATCATCTTCACTCAGAGAGAGGAGTTCCGCATTCAGTTTGAGTGCCTTCAGCTGGGTAGACTAATTGTTACTCAGTATGAGACCAAATTTGTGGATCTATTACGCCATCCATCTATCCCGATCCCTACTAAGAGGGAGAGGGTGCAGAGGTATATAGATGGCCTTACATATGGCTTTAGAATACATATGGACAGAGATACCGAGGATGATATTTTATTTACTTAGGTTGTGGAGATATCTAGGAGGATCGAGTGCATCACGAGCCAGGCTATGGAGAAACCCTCTTATAAGAGGCCATGTTATTTTGGAGGATTTAGTGATGTCTTGTCTAGAGGCAGGGGTTCTTTTTGTAGAGGCCATCTTATCAGGCTGGTTCAGTCAGCTCTGCAGGTTACACATGGTACTTCATGCGGTTGTCGTGCTTATGGGTCTTGTTCTAAGTAGCTTGCATTCAGTGCACCTTCAACTCCCACTAGTGCACCTCCGATTCAGATCTATAATAGTGGTTATTCAGGTCGTCAGGGTCAATCTCAGGTTCAGCAGCCATGCCAGTCAAGAGAGTACTTTGAGTGTGGAGGTACAGGTCATATCAAGAGGTATTGTCTTAAACTTCATAGCAGTATGCCACAGTAGGGTACTCGCGCCATGTTTCTGGCATCGGTTGCACCACCACCCGCTCAGCCAGCTAGGGCAGGGTTAGGTGGCCCAAGGTGGTGGTCAGACAGTTAGATGTGGTGGCCAGTCAGTGAGAGGCCATCCCAGAGGTAGAGGACAGGTCAGTGGGGCTCAGCCCCGTTGTTATACATTTCATTCTAGACCTGAGGCGGAGTCGTCTGATGCAGTTATTCCAAATAAAAACTGATTTGTAACAGATATGCTTCCATATTGTTTGATCCGGGTTCTACATATTCTTATGTGTCTTTATATTTTGCTTCGCATTTAAGTACCTTGATGTTCTTGCTTCTGTGTCTATACCGGTTGGATATTTTATAGTAGTGTCACGACCCAATTCCTGCATTAGGTTGTGATGGCGCCCGACGTCGCTGTTAGGCAAGCTAGCGGTGAACTATCGATTTAATTATTTATTTTGTTACTTTTAAAATCATGTCTTTCATCAAATAAGGAAATTAATGCACAGAAAATCATGGATATATAAAATATTAGTAAAACATAAAAATAGAAAGGGTGACAATTTTAGGTAAAACCATAAACATCTACTAAGATTCTCAAAATTTGGTGTCACAAGTGCACGAGCAATCTAGTAAAATATACAAACCACTACTTCTACTATCTAAATAAAATAGACAGAAATGAAAATACAATAGGAATGAGAATCCGCGTGTTGTATATCGGAGCACGGAGAACAGCTCACCACTAAGTCTCCAAGTAATAGGGATACGCACCCGAATGGCCACCAGATAAACCTGCCTTAGTACCTACACAATTAGTGCAGAAGTATAGCATGAGTACGTAAATCAATGTGTACCTAGCAAGTATCTAGTCAAACCTCGAAGAAGTAGTGAAGAGGGGTCGGCATCAACACTTACTAGTAGTCAATAAATAAAGTTGATGAATTATCAAAAGATATGAAGCACAATAGAAATAATGGAATAAGAAAGACTGTAAGTAACATGATCCTGCAACATAATAACAGTATAAAATCTCCAAATTATGTGTTATCTCAAAATATAAGAACCATCAACTAAACATAAAATCTCAAATCTAGAATGAAATACCATGTCTATTCTGACACAAATTATGTCGAGGTTGCATGGCCTAATCCCTAATAATCATGTACACTGTCGAGGGTTGACCGGCGCGAACCATAAATGCATCTCAAATATACTGTCATGGTCGAACTTCCCGATCCATAATGGTAATCCATAGCACTACCGAGACGTACGACCCGATCCACAAGAATGGAGAAACTATTCGAGCTAAGGTTCTAGCAATTACAACACAAGGATGAACAGATAAGGAATGCATGATTTCACCAACAATCATGTATCCCTCCAAAACTCAAGGTAATGAAGCTCGGACCAACATAATCCCTAATCAAATTTAATTATGAATTTGAATAATTAACTAACTAGTTGAGTTCAAGTAATACAAATATTGCATGGTAAAGTTCTAAGTCTATCCATACATAAGCATGATTTTAGCTACGTAGGGGATCTCATCACCTTGTGCATATGTAGCACCCACAACAAATAGCACATAATAATTAAATAACCTACAGGGATAATTCCATCTTACAAGATTAGGCAAGAGACTTATCTTGCTTCCAAGTCCTCTTCTCGACCCTAGAACCATGATAATAGCCTCAAAATAACGCCGAGCAACCCAAAACTAGTCAAACGTCATACAAACTAATAAATACATACCCAAAAATTCATAATTCATCTATTAGAGTAATTTCCCAACCCAATTTGGAAAGTTCATAAAAAGTCACCCCCTCCCCCCCCCCCCCCCCCCCCCCCCCCCCCCCCCCCGGGCCCACATGCTCAAATTCTGAAATGTTTCATAGAAAAACATTACCCATGACCTTACAAACACACACACACATACATACATATATATATATATATAATTTATACTCAATTCTACCATCAACTTCATGGAAAATCCCTTTTTTTACCAAACCCTAGGTTTTTCAACAAAATCCCATAATTCTACTAATTTATGTCAAAAACTCTACCCAAAAACTACGTATTAAACTCACATAGGTAGAAATCGTTTATCTTAAGATGCTAGATGAAAGATCCCTCTCCAACAGCTCCAAAATCGTCGGAGCAAGATGTAAAAATGACAAAATAAGCCTAATCCCAACTTTTAAAAAGTTCCTGCCTAGTGACCCCTTCTTTGCGATCGTGGAAGTCCCCTCGTGATCGCGAAGGAAAAAGTTGCCAACGACCAGAAAATATTCCTCGCGAAAACCAACAGGCCTCCGCGATCGCGAAGGTCGACCAGACCAACACTTCTCGAATGTGGATAGCACTTCACGAATGCGCAGACTAACAGCCTAGCCTCCCTAGGCCAAGCCCCCTTCTACTCGAACGTGAGTATGCTGTTGCGAACGCGTAGACCACTGGCCCCTAACCTCCGTGATGACGAGCCTTCTTTCATGAATGCGTAGCACAAAAAACCTCCATCCCAAATCTTTCATCGCTAACGTGATACTCCCTCCGAGTTCGCGAAGAAGGAAACCAGTAGCAAAAATATGCCATTTTGGAAATTATTCCGGGTGGTCCAAAACACATCCGAGCCACCTGGAACCCCGTCCAAATGCACCAAAATGTTCATAAATATAATCTGGATCTGCTCGAATCGCACCTCAAAACTAAATTACCCAACCTTTGAACTTCAAACTTCTTCAACTAGCTTCGAACGCGATGAATCATACTTAGACAATTACTCATAAGTCAAATCACCATAAGAACATATTCCAAGTCTTGAAATTCCAAACGGACAACGATAACACCAAAGTCTACTTCAACACAAATTAAAGAAACTCTAAAACCTTCAAGGTGCCAATTTTCAATAATAAGCGTTGAAACGCTCCCGGTTAACCCAAAACTCGATCAGAACATACGCAAAAGTCTAAAAGCATCATACGAACCTATTGCAACCTTCAAACCCCAATTTTGAGGTTGTTTACTCAAAGTATTGACTCGCGCCAAACATGGCCACTTTTGGCCACCATTATGAAACTAAGTGTTCTGAATTCAACCTGAACCTTTCCAAATCAGAACGATCATCGCTGCAAGTCATAAAAAATTAAGATCACATATGGAAGTCATAAATAGTGGAACGGGGATCTAAAAAGCAAAATAATTGATCGGGTCATTACAAATAGTGTTGTTACTTTTAGTGGTTATGATACCGTCGTTGATCTTCTATTGTTGGAAGTGGTGCATTTTGAGTCTATTATTGGTATGTATTAGTTATTCGTGTATCACACTGTCCTGGATTGTCATGCCAAGATTGTGACTTTAGCCATTCCGGGGTTGCCTATATTAGAGTGGAGAGAGACTCTTGGTCACTCAACTAGTAGGGTGGTTTCATATGTGAAGGCTCGGCGTATAGTCGAGAAGGTGTATTTGGAATATTTGGCTTATATCAGTGATTCTAGTGTGGAGGTTCCTTCTATGGATTTGTTTCCAATTGTGAGTGATTTTTCTAAGGCGTTTCCAAAGATTTGTCGGGTATGCCACTCGATAGGGATATCGACTTTTGCATCGACTTGGTTCCGGGATCTCAACAAAAAAATTTTATTCTAGTGTACCGTACAGCTCTTGAGTTGAAAGACTTGAACGAGCAGTTGCAAGATTTTCTTGATAAAGGATTCATTAGACCTAGTGTTTTTTTGGATACGTCGGTATTTTTTGTTAAGAAAAAGGACGGATCAATGAGGATATGCATAGATTATCGGCAATTAAAACGGTCACTATCGAGAACAAGTATCTGTTGCCCAGTATTGATGACTTATTTGGCTAGTTTTAGGGTGCCAAAGTGTTTTCCAAGATTGATTTGATATCTAGTTACCATCAAGTAAAGATTAGGACATCAAATGTTCCTAAGACAGCTTTTCGGACTCAGTATGGTCATTACGTGTTCTTGGTGATGTCATTTTGCTTGACTAATGCCCCAGCAGCCTTTATGGACTTGATGAATCAAGTGTTCAAGCGTTATCAAGATTCCTTTTTGATTTCATTGATGATATTTTGGTTTATTATCACAGCATAGAGGAGCATGAGTCGTACCTACGGATCGTACTTCAGACTTTGAAGAATCATCAGTTATATGCCAGTTTTTCAAAGTGTGAGTTCTAGTTGGTCTCGATTGCCTTTTTAGGTCATGTTGAGTCTTCTGAGGGTATCAAGGTGGATCCTAAGAAAATTGAGGTAGTTTAAAACTATCCTAGACCTACTTTAGCTACAGAGGTTCCGAGCTTCTTTGGTTTGGCGGGTTATTATCGCGGTTCTTAGAGGGGTTTTCATCTATCTCTGCCCCATTGACCAAGTTTATCCAGAAGGGTGCTCTTTTCAGATGGTCCGGCGAGTGTGAGGCGAGCTTTCAGAAGCTCAAGACTACCTTGACTACATCCCCAGTGTTGGTGTTGCTCACATGTCCAGGATCTAACACTATATATTGTAATGCATTGCGTATTGGACTTGGCGCGGTATTGATGCAGGAATTTAGGGTGATTGTCTCCACGTCTTGTTAGTTGAAGGTCCATGAGAAGACCTTGTGCAAAATTTGGAGTTGTCAGCCATTGTTCATGCGCTCTAGATTTGGAGGCACTATCTATACGGCTTTCCATGTGAGGTATATACTGACTATCAGAATCTCCAGCATATGTTCAAGCAGAAGGACCTTAATTTGCAACAGCGGAGATGGTTAGAGTTACTAAAAGACTATGGTAGCACCATATTATATCATCTGTGGAAGGAAAATGTAGTTGCTTATGCATTGAGTAGGAAGGCAGAGAGCATGGGCAGTTTGGCATTTTTACCGGTGGTGGAGAGGCTATTAGCCATGGATGTTCAGGTTTTGCCCAACCGGTTTGTGAGGTTGGATGTTTCAGAGCCTAATCGGGTTTTTGCTTGTGTTTTGGTACACTCATCATTTTTGGAGAGAATCAAGGCTCACCATTTTGATGATTCTCACTTATTGGTGTTGAAAAACATGGTGCAGCGGGGTGGTGCCAAGGAGGTTGTGATTGATGATGATGGGGTTAGGTGACGTTAGTGCCAGATTTGTGTTCCGAATGTTGATGGTTTAAGAGAGTTTATCCTTGAGGAGGCTCACAGTTCATGATATTCCATTAACCCGGGTGTCATTAAAATGTACCATGACTTGAAACATCAGTATTGGTGATGAAGAAAGATATTGTTGATTATGTCTCTCGGTGATTGAATTGTTAACAGGTGAAGTACGAGCATCAGAAATCGGGTGGGTTGACTCTAATATTGGAGATACCGTAGTGGAAATGTGAGCGCATCGCTATGGATTTTGTGATAGACTTACCATGGACCTTAAGGTAATATGACACAACTTGGGTTATTGTGGACCAGTTGACTAAGCCCACAGACTTCATTCTGGTGATGACATCCTATTCTTCAGAGCAGTTGGCTCAGATTTACATCCGGGAGATTATCTGCATGCATGGTGTGCCCATTTCCATCTTTTCTGACCGGGGCAATAGTACACTTCATACTTTTGGAGAGGCGTGCAGTGTGACTTAGGCACGCTGGTCGATCTGAGTACCGCATTTCATCCTTAGATGGACAGACATCCCGAACGCACTATTTAGATTTTGGAGGACATGTTGCGTGCTTGCTATATGTATTTCAGGGGTTAGTGGAACCAGTTCTTTCCTCTAGAGGAATTTTCCTACAACAATAGCTATGAGTCGAGCATCCAAATGCCCCTGTATGAGGCCTTATCTGGGAGGCGATGTCATTCTCCAGTTGGTTGGTTTGACCCTGGCCATGCTAGATTGTTGGGCATCGATTTGGTTCGTGATGTTTTGGAAAAGGTTAAGGTGATTCAGGAGCGGCTTCGTATAGTTCAGTCTAGGCAAAAGAGTTATGCGGAAGGTTTGAGATGTGGCGTACATGGAATGTGAGAAAGTTCTTCTCCTAGTATCGCCTATGAAGGGCGTCATGCAATTTGTGAAGAAGGGCAAGTTGGGATAGGGGTTTATTGGCCCATTTGAGATTTTAGAGAGAGTTGAGGAGGCTGGTTATAGGTTTGCATTGCCTCCTATGCTAGTAAAGGTACATTCGGTATTTCACGTTTCCATGCTTCAGAAATACCATGAGTATAGGTCGCATATATGGACTTCAGTACAGTGCAGCTTGATGAGAATTTGACCTCCGAGGAAAAGCCAATGGCTATTTCTAGGCCGAAAGATTCGGAAGTTGAGATCGAAGAGTTCTCCCTCTGAAAGTGCATTCGAGAGATTAGCCGATTGAGGAGGTTATGTAGGAGCCCGAGTCTGATATAAGGAGTAGATACTCGTATCTTTTTATCAGTCCAGGTACATTTCTATGTTCGTTCGAGGACAAACATTCCTTTTAGATATGGGGAATGTGACGATCTGATAGGTCATTTTGAGTACCAACTCCCTTTTCTATGTTCTAAGATCTTTTGTAGCTTTATTTGATGATATATGAATTGCATGCATGGTCTGTATCGTTCTTCAGAAATTTTATATGTGGTTTTATATAAAATATAATTTTAGCTTTAAAAACGACTTAAGTTCACCATTGTCGACATTTTTGGTAAACGATATCAGACTGGTGTTTTGACAATTCTGGCAGGTTTGTATGACATATTGGACTTGCACGCATATTTGGTCGGGGTCCTGGGTAACCCGAGGGCATTTCGTCGTATTATGTAAAAACAAATTAAAATGAGTTTCAATATTGAAAATGTTGAGTTTGGATAATCGATTCTTGATATTTGATGTTATTTTAATGCTTTAATATAGAGAGAGAGTTTGTATGATGTTAATACACTTATGTGAATGTTCGGATTAGAGCCAGGGGAGCTTGGGTAAGTTTCGTATGTATTTTTGTTGATTTTGGAACAACTTATGTAAATCTATTGTTGGTGGAAACTTGCAGGTCTCGCATTTGCGATGACCTGATAGCAATTGAGAGCCTCGCATTTGTGATGTCAGGCTCACAAATGCAAAGGAGAACTGGGGGCTAGGCCTTCGCTTTTGCAAGGAATTCATCGTATTTGCGAATTGGGGATGATTCGCATTTGTGACCTCTTTCTCATTTTTGCGATAACTTGCACCGTATTGGCGATGGTTGGGGCCTTCGCAAATACGAGGTTTATGTTGCACTTGAAACAACAGTGTGGCTGGGACTATGATCACATTTGCAATCAGTGGTTCGGTTTTACGAACACACAATTGCAAATGAGTTCGCAGTTGCGACATCTGGAGCAAGGTAGATTATGAGAATTTCGGGACTTAGCTCATTTTACACTATTTTCCAACCCTAAACTCCATAGAGGCGATTTTGAAGAGAAATTTCTTCCCAAATTCATTGATAAGCTACTTTCACTTGTTTTAAATCAATTTCAATTACATTTTCATGAATTTTATCATCAAACTATAAATTTCAAAGTAGAAATTAGGGGTTTAGGTAAATTTTAGAAATTATGTAAAATTGAGATATAGACCTTGAATTGAGGCCAGATTTCGAAACAAATCACATATCCAGGCTCAGCGGTGAATGGATATAGATATTTGATCCTAATCTCTTATTTCGACAATGTGCGTCCGGGTTGACTTTTTGCTTACTTTTTCAATTTAGTTGAAGATTGAACGTTTTCATTCATGGGTAGTTTCTAAAGCTTGTTTTGCATTGTTTGAACGATAATTGGCTGGATTTGGTTGGTTTGGAGGTGTGTTCTAAAGGAAAATTAGTGGTTGATTATTGATTGTGTTCCGGAAAGAGGTAAATATTGGATTACTAGATTGGTATATTTGCTACGAGACTTATGTGAGGGAACGGTGTATATACAAGGTGTCGAGTATATATGAGTTGTTATGGGTATCGGGATGTGCGTCACAACGAACAAGTTGTAATATGGTTATTCTTGGTTGTTGGTATTCGTTTTCGTATCTTGTTATGGAACTGAGTAGCAATGATATTTTGGGTCCCTCTGTTATGAATTTCTTTTTTCAATTATCACGTTAATTAGTTGCTTCCCTATTTTGTTGTTATTTTTTTGCTTATATCTGTATAGGTTCATAGTAAGTGTCTTGTTATAGCCTCGCCACTGCTTCGTCGAGGTTAGGCTCCGCACTTACAAAGTACATGAGGTCGGTTGTACTCATACAACACTTCTGCACTTCTTTTGTAGATATTAGAGTTTGTCCCAGCAACGCGTAGTGGAGATTGCTCGGACCCGTCTTATCGGGAGACTCGAGGTAGATCTCCACAGCATTCGCAAACCCTGGAGTTCCCCTTTTATCTATTTTACTATTTATTTCATTTTAGAGATTTGTATTTCATTTTCATTCACTTGTGACACCAGTTTGTTGGATTAGACTAGCCCCGATGTCTATGGATTCTAATATGTATTTCAAAGCATTTCTATCTTTTTTTCTTAATAATTTTATTTTAAAAATGTTAAATTGATTAAATGTTTGGCTAATATTGGCTTGCCTAGCAAGCGGAATTAGGCTTCATCACGGCCACGTGGTTGAAATTTTGGGTCATGATATTTTTTTCTTTTTATAGTCAATGACACGTCACGACCCTATTAGGGTGTGACTTTCACGTTATCTGAAAAATTGGTCGAGCACTAATTGGTGTCTTATATACACTTTTAAAAGGTTGGATGCGTAAAACGTTTTCCGTGAATGAGAGGTGTGTAACAGAGATTTCGGTGAGATCGACGGGTAAGCTATGCATTTTGCTTTTATGTAATAACACTTCAAATCAGATATCATAAAACACATCATACTATCACAAAACTATCATACCCATACAATAAAATAACAAAATAGATTAAGTTCTAAAATCATAAACTCCCAATTCCTCTGTGGTTGCGATCACTTTCTCCTCTGTAATAGCATGTTTCATTATCATGCTTGCTTATTTATTTTTGAATTTTTGGTTACGTAAAGATGTTATAATTCAATATGATTTAGATTTAAAATGTAAACCTTATTTGTTTGTTGGAAGATTTATAACTAAAATTAAAATCACTTAGAATACACTTTTTATTTTCAATTTACTTCGACTCTTGCTTTCATCAGAAGATAACATCTGGATGCATCCGAATGTAGAATTTAATTTCGTGATTATATAGTTGAGAAGGGAAAAGAAGTGTAAATTAATTTAAAAACTTAAGAAATATCTAATATATTATAGATAAACAAATGTGATGCTTCTAAACAAAGTACTTCATATTAGATAATAACTTGAAGTAAGGTTCCACATGAACTTATGGAGAATTTTTAACCAAAATCATCCCTATTATTTTAGTTTAACTTTCACTTTATTCCTCTAATATTTCACTTAGCTGAGACGATCTTTTATGTTTCCTAAAGTTACCCAAAAACGTCCCTCCACTAGAACATCCATCCAATTCTAACGCATGTTTTATTTCTCACGTGACTTCTCCTCTTTTTCTTCTTTTCCCATAAAGTATTCCTTAATCCTTACTAGAAAGAAAATAATTTGACTTGCAAACCCTACCTCAATATCTCATTCCACTTATCATTTCTCTTTGTTATCTTTCATGTTCCTCAAATGGTTTACTCATCTCTATTAAATTAGTTATGGTTTTTCCTCTAGCTATATCCTCCAAATATGTTGAGATTGAAAATGATTGACTCGGCTGGTTTTTTTGTGTATTTGAACCTTATTTCCCTATTTGACCCTTGTCGTATGTATGTTTGTGGTTTTGTGACTTGCATGAGCGGTTGGTTTGGCCTCGAGAAGGTTTGAGAATGAATTGAGACACTTCATCTCATAAGCTTAAGTTGTAGGAGCTGACCAATATTTGACTTTTGAATAAAACATCTTGGATTGATGTTTTGATGGTTCCAATAGGTTCGTATGGTTATTTTGGACTTCAGCATATATTTGGATTTGGATTGGAGATTCATAGGATGTTTTGGTGCTAATTGCTGAAAGTTGGCACCGGGGGCTAACTTCGAGTTTATCGAATTTGGATTGTTGTTCTGGAAGTTGGGATAGGTTCATGCTATCATTTGGGACTTTAGTGAAAATTTTGGATATAATCCAGATTGGTTAGGCTTGAATTTAACGCTTGGTTTGAAATTTGAAATTTAATGAACTTAAGAGAAGCTTAACATGTGTTTTGGTTTTAATGTTATTCGTTGTGTTTTGAGCATTTGAATAAGTTCGTATTAGGTATTGGAATTTACCGGCATGATTAGACGGGGTCCCGGGAGCTCAAATGTGATCCGAATTGGTTTCGTACCATTTTCCCTTTGTTTGGGGTTGTTGGTTTTCTGATGTTTAGCAATGCTTAGCGATCGCAGAACTTGTCTCGTGGTAGCAGAACTTGTATCGCCACCGCAGTCTAGCAGGTGTTTTTCCTTCATCTCTTTCACGAGGAAGGTGTCGTGTTCATAGAGGGTGGAGGAAAAATCTACATGTTCGCATTCAGAGTTTGCGTTCATAGGGAGGCGCCAGGCAGTAGATTAGTCTTCGTGTTGGCGGAAGGGGTCCCACATTCGCGTAGGCTTAGCTAGGCCAAGATCGCATTTATGAGTGAGGCTTCACTTTCGCTAAGAGGTAATTTCACCTGGCCAGTGTTTGGCCTTCGAGATCACGAAGGAGGGTCTGCGATCACGATGACTACACCAGGACAAAATAGTCAAGTTGGAATTTTGGGACTATTACCCACTTTACCAAATTTTATGCCCAATACTTCGAGAGTGGGGGTTTTTGAAGAGAAAATTCACTACATCTTTAGAGATAAGAAATATATACTTGGATTTGATTTTATATCATTTTTTTCATTAATTTCTACACTTAACAACTTGGGTTTATTTGGGGGGGAGGAGGGGAGATTTGGCAACACTTTTAGCAAGTGAATAATTGAGATTTGAACTCCCATTTGGAGTTAGTTTTGAATGAAACTTATATATTTGGACTCGTATTGGAATGAGTGTTCGGGATTGGTGAGCTTTATCGGGTTCCGAGAAGCGGGCCTAGTTGACTTTTTGATTGAATTTGTGTATTTGATTAAAACTTCAATCTTTATTGTTTGAGTTCGATTTCTACAACTTTATTTAACGTTATTGGGTTGTATTTAATTAGATTCGAGTTGTTTGGAGTTGGATTTTTGAAAATTTCTGATCTTTGGTGATTTTTAGGCTATCGCGTGGAGGTAAGTCTCTTGGCTAAAGTTGTTAAGAGGGAAACCCTAGGATTTGACTTGATTATTATGAGCTTAAGACATTAGGGTTAGTGTATATACATGGTGGCGAGTGTATATTCACTTACCAAGTTTATATTATTGTAACGACCCGACCGGTCGTTTTGCATTATCGGACCCCGTTCCCCTAAATGAAACTTCTCATAGCGGCTTACTATGATTTATGACTTGCGGGGACTGGTGGTTCGGGATTCGGAAGTGTTTAGAGTGCTATAGGAACACTTGGTTCCTTAAGGTTGGCCTTTAGGGCCAAGTTTGACTTCGGTCAATATTTTCAGTAAACAACCTCGGAATTGAGTTTCAACGGTTCCAGTAGCTTCGTATGATGATTTCAAACTTGGGCGTATGTTCAGAATGGCTTTTGGATGACCCGGGAGAGTTTCGGCGCCAAATATCGAAATAAGGATTTCCTTAAGTTAATATTGTGGTTTAGGACATGTTTTTGTGTAATCGAGGTCCGAACGGAATTTTGAGACGTGGAATAGTTCCGTTATGTCATTTATGACTTGCCTGCAAAATTTGGTGTCATTTCGAGTAGTATAGGTCGGTTCGGTGCATTGTTAGCGAATTCTAGGACTTTAAGTTCAAAGTTTGATTCAATTTGGTTTTGGGGTCAAATTCTTAGTTTCATTGTTGTTTTTCACGTTCCATAAATTCGAGCGAATCAGTATCATGAATACAGACCTGCTTGTGCCTTTGGACGGGGTCCCGAGGGGCTCGGGTGAGTTTCGGACCCCTCCGAGCTAATTTCAAAACACCAAACATTCCAGGTCTGGTTTCCTTCTCTATGATCGCGGAGGGGTTACTGAGTTCTCAAAGAAGGAACTGGGAAGGGATGGTAAATTCCCTGTGTGTTCACACAAACGGCACCGCGATCGCGATGGTTTGGGCTCCTGACCCAGTGCGATCGCACACCCCACCGGTGTTCGCATAAAAGCCCAGCATTTGGGCCAGCCCATCTACTCCTTACCCTGTGCATTCGCAGGGCTCTCTCCGCGTTCGCATAGAAGGCCCATAAGGTCCTGGTCATTTAAGGTTCTGCGATCGCACTGCCCAGGCTGCGATCGCATAGAGGAGACCACTGGACAGTGTGTTTTTATAGCGGTATTTAATTCATTTCCCTCATCTTCTTCTTCTTCCTTGGGACGATATTGAGCATTCAAGAGGGGCAAACGACCTAGTTATTAAAGGTAAGTAAATTCTACCCTAATATTAGTTTCATGCATGGATTACAAGCTAAATTAACCACCTAATTAGTGAAAAATAAGGATTTGGGGAAGTAACCTAGGGCTATTGAAAATGTAGAAAATTACTCGTGCATTGGATATTAATTCATACAAAAATCATATATTAACGATCCTTAGGTTATGGGTGAGTGTTTCCTTCGAGAATTTTCGGAATCCGGGCATGCGAGCCCGGGGTCAAGAATGGTGAATTTGACTAAATAATAGGAGAATTCCATGCTTTGAATATAAATTGATATATTTGTATAACATTTGGCTAGTTTCGAGTTTGTGGGTGTCGAGTTCGGAGTTTCGGGCGCATTCTTGACCCGGGGAGTAGGTGCAACGCGAGGTGAATTTCCTTTCTAACCTTGTAAGAGGAAACTGTCCCCCTAGGCGATTTAAATGTTATATGTGATAACTGTGGGGGCTACGTATGTACAAAGTGACTAGAGTCTGTACGTAGCGGCTATTACTATTATGTCCGGGTAGTTAAGTCCACATCATGCCTTGTGTTTTACTTGATATGAACTATATGCTTAATAAATTAAATGTTACATGCGGCTTATTTCCCTGAGGTCATGGAATTTGAGAAAACTTGTAAGGAATTGTTCACTGAAAAGTAATTGAAAAGGGAATAATATGTGTGCATGTGACCGCTTCGCCATTTACATTCCGCGAGCGGAGTGTGATTCGAGAGTTTGCTGATGTATTTCCTTCAGACCTTCCAGGCATGCCTCCGGACTGTGATATTGACTTCTTCATTGATTTAGCTCCAGGTACCCAGCCTATATATATTCCTCTGTACCGTATGGATCCGAAGGATTTGAAGGAGCAGCTTGAGGAGTTGTTAGCTAAGGGGTTCATCAGACCGAGTGTATCGCCGTGGGGTGCTCCGGTTCTATTCATAAAGAAGAAAGATGTGTCCATGCGGATGTGTATTGATTACCGCCAGTTGAACAAGGTCACCATTAAGAATAAGTATCATTTGCCGCGCATTGATGGTTTTTTTGACCAGTTACAGGGTGCTCGGGTGTTTTCTAAGATTGATTTGAGATCGGGATATCATCAGTTGAAGATTCGGGCCTCAGATGTTCCGAAAATTGCTTTTCGTACGAGATATGGCCACTATAAGTTCTTGGTGATGTCCTTTGGCTTGACTAATTCCCCAGCAGCATTCATGGACTTGATGAATAGGGTGTTCAGGCCGTATATTGATTCCTTTGTTATTGTCTTTATTGATGACATCTTGATTTACTAACGTAGCCTGTGGGAGCACGAGCAGCATTTGAGAGTTGTGCTCCGGACCTTGCGAGAACAGAAGCTATATGCTAAGTTCTCCAAGTGTGAGTTCTGGTTGGATTCCGTAGCATTCCTGGGGCATGTAGAATCCGGAGAGGGTATCAAGGTTGATCCTCAGAAGATCGAGGCAATTCAGAGTTGGTCGCGTCCTACTTCAGCTACAGAGATCAGGAGCTTTTTGGGCCTGGCAGGCTATTATCGCCGATTTGTGGAGGGGTTCTCTTCTATTGCAGCTCCATTGACCAGATTGACTCAAAAGAATGCCCCATTCCGATGGTCTAACGAGTGTGAGGCGAGCTTTAAGAAGCTCAAGATAGCATTGACCTCAGCACCAGTTCTAGTATTGCCTTCCGGTTCTGAGATGTATACAGTTTATTGAGAAGCTTCACGCATTGGCTTGGGGTGTGCATTGATGCAGGAAGGGAGAGTTATTGCTTATGCTTCGCGCCAGCTGAAGGTTCGTGAGAAGAATTACCCTGTGCACGACTTGGAGTTAGCGGCGATTGTTCATGCTCTTAATATTTGGAGGCCCTACTTATATGGAGTGTCCTGTGAGGTTTATACAGATCACCGTAGCTTGCAGCACTTGTTCAAGCAGAGGGATCTTAATTTGATGCAGAGCAGATGGCTTGAGTTGTTGAAGAATTATGATATCACCATTCTTTATCATCTGCGCAAGGCAAATGTGATAGCAGATGCTTTGAGCAGGAAGGCGGAGAGTATGGGTAGCTTGGCTTATATTTCAGTAGAGGAGAGACCTCTAGACTTGGACATCCAGTCCTTGGCCAATCGCCTGGTGAGATTAGACCTTTCAGAGCCTCGTCGAGTTTTAGCACATGTGGTTGCTCAGTCTTCGTTATTTGGGGAGATTAAGGCTCGGCAGTATGATTATCCGTACTTGGCAAAGCTACGGGAGGAAGTGGTTCAGGGAAGGGCCAAGGAGGTTATTATTGGAGAGGATGGTGCTCTGAGACTTCAAGGCCGCTTATGTGTTCCTAATGTTGATGGCCTGAGGGAGAGAATTCTAGAGAAGGCACACAGATCTCGGTATTCTATTCATCCTAGTGCTACGAAGATGTATCGTGATTTGAAGCAGCACTGGTGGAGGCGGATGAATAGGGATATCGTGTAGTATGTGACTAGGTGTCTTAATTGCCAGCAGGTAAAGTATGAGCACCGGAGGCCAGGAGGCCTACTTTAGCAGATGCCCATTCCTGAGTGGAAATGGGAGCGCATCACTATGGACTTCGTGGTTGGGTTGCCTCGGACTTTGCGGAAGGTTGACGTGGTTTCGGTCATTGTGGATAGATTGACCAAATCGGCACATTTCATTCCAGTAGCTACTACTTATACTTGTGAGAGGTTAGCCCAGATCTAGAATTGGGAGATAGTCCGGCTGCACGGTGTGTCGGTGTCCAATATATCAGATCGAGGTCCTCAGTTCACCTTGCATTTTTTGAGAGCATTGCATAGTGAGATTGGCACCCAGATAGATCTCAGCACAGCATTTCATCCTCAGACTGATGGTCAGTCGGAGCGTACAGTTCAGATATTGGAGGACATGCTCAGGGCATGCGTGATTGACTTCCGAGGTCAGTGGGACCAGTTCTTGCCTTTGGCCGAGTTGCTTACAATAATAGCTACCAGTCCAGCATTGAGATGGATCCATTTTAGGCTTTGTATGGTTTGCGATGTCGTTCCCCTATCGGGTGGTTTGAGCCTAGTGAGGCTAAGTTATATGGTACCAATCAGGTGAGCGATGCTTTGGAGAGGGTGAAGTTGATTCAGGAGAGGCTCTGCACAGCACAGTCCAGCCAGAATATTTACGCGGATCACGCGTGATGTAACATTTATGGAGGGAGACAAGGTTTTGTTGAAGGTTTCGCCGATGAAGAGTATTATGAGGTTTGGGAAGAAGGGCAAGCTGAGCCCGAGGATTATAGGTCCCTTCGAGGTGTTGAGGCGAGTTGGGGAGGTTGTTTATGAGCTAGCCTTACCTCCCAGTTTATCAGGAGTTCATCTGGTCTTTCATGTATCCATGCTCTAGAGGTACCGCGCCGACATCTCTCACGTGGTTGATTTCAGCACTATTCAGTTGGATGAGAGGTTGGGCTACGAGGAAGAGCCAGTTCCTACTACTGATAGGCTGGATCGCCAGTTGAGGTCCAAGAGAGTTTCTGCAGTGAAGATCTAGTGGAGGGGCCCACCAGTCGAGGAAGTGACCTGGGAGTCCGAGGAAGACATGCAGAGCAGATATCCACACTTATTCAGCACTTATAGTATGATTCTAGATCCGTTCGAGGACGAACGTTTGTTGAAGAGGTGGAGAATGTAATGACCCGACCAGTTGTGTTGCGTTAGTGGACCCCGTTCCCTTAAATAAAACTTTCCATAGCGGCTTATTATGATTTATGACTTGTGGGGGCTGGTGGTTCGGGATTCGGAAGTGTTTAGAGTGCTATAGGAACACTTGGTTCCTTAAGATTGGCCTTTAGGGCCAAGTTTGACTTCGGTCAACATTTTTAGTAAATGATCTCCGAATCGAGTTTCGACGGTTCCAGTAGCCTCGTATGATGATTTCGGACTTAGGCGTATATTCGGATTGGGTTTTGGATGACCCGAAAGTGTTTCGGCGCCAAATATCGAAATAAGGATTTCCTTAAGTTAATATTGTTGTTTGGGACGTGTTTTTGTTTTATCGAGGTCCGAACGGAATTCTAAGACCGGGAATAGTTCCGTTATGTCATTTATGACTTGCCTGCAAAATTTGGTGTCATTCCGAATAGTATAGGTCGGTTCGGTGCATTGTTAGCGAATTCTAGGACTTTAAGTTCAAAGTTTGATTCAATTTGGTTTTGGGGTCAAATTCTTAGTTTCATTGTTGTTATTCACGTTCCATAAATTCGAGCGAGTCTGTATCATGAATACAGACCTGCCAGTGCCTTTGGACGAGGTCCCGACGGTCTCGGGTGAGTTTCGGACCCCTTAGAGCTAATTTCAAAACACTAGAAATTCCAGATCTGGTTTCCTTCTATGCGATCGCGGAGGGGTTACTGCGTTCACAAGGAACTAGTCAGGGGTGGTAAATTCCATGTGGGTTCGCAAATAATGCACCGCGATCGCGATGGGTTGGGTTCCTGACCCAGTGCAATCGCACACCCCACCCGTGTTCGCGCAAGAGCCCAGCCTTTGGGCCAGCCCATCTACTCCTTACCTTGTGCGTTCGCAGGGCTCTCTTCGCGTTCGCATAGAAGGCCCATGAGGGCCTTGTCATTTAACACTCTGCGATCGCACTACCCAGACTATGATCGCATAGAAGAGACCAATGGGCAGTGTGTTTTTATAGCGGGATTTAATTCATTTCCCTCATCTTCTTCTTCTTCCTTGGGATGATTTTCGGCATTCAAGGGGGGCAAACGACCTAGTTATTGAAGGTAAGTAAATTCTACCCTAATATTAGTTTCATGCATGGATTACAAGCTAAATTAACTACCTAATTAGTGCAAATTAAGGATTTGGGGTAGTAACGTAGGGCTATTGAAAATGTGGAAAAATTACCCGTGCATTGGCTATGAATTCATAAAATAATCCTATATTAACGATCCTTAGGTTATGGGTGAGTGTTTCCTTCGAGAATTTTCGGAATTCGGGCATGCGGGCCCAGGGTTGGATTTTTGGATTTATTCAAGAATGGTGAATTTGACTAAATAATAGGAGAATTCCATGCTTTGAATATAAATTGATATATTTGTAGAACATTTGGCTAGTTTCGAGTCCGTGGGTGTCGAGTTCGGAGTTTCGGGCGCATTCTTGACCCAGAGAGTAGGTGTGACGCGACATGAGTCTCCTTTCTAACCTTGTAATAGGAAACTGTCCCCCTAGGTGATTTAAATGCTATATGTGATAACTGTGGGGGCTACGTACGTAAAAAGTGACGAGACTCCATACGTAGCGGCTATTAATATTATGTCCGGGTAGTTAGGCACACATCATGCCTTGTGTTTTACTTGATATGAACTATATGCTTAATAAATTAAATGTTACATGCGGCTTATTTCCCTGAGGTCATAGAAGAAAACTTGTAAGGAATTGTTCACTGAAAAGTAATTTAAAAAGGAATAATGTGTGTGCATGTGACCGCTACGCAATTTACATTCCGCGAGCGGAGTTTGATTTCCCCCACTCTTATGGGAACGGGACGTACGCCACGGCGGATT
>ML386894.1:0-27482 GCA_005239525.1 Nicotiana knightiana | reverse complement strand
AGGATTATATTTGCAACGCCCGTTTAGTCTTTATAGAAGACATAGTTGAGCGTGATCAGTTACAAGTAAGAAAAGGAATCATGTTTAGCAAATAAGGAAATATTTCATACATAGTAAGCACAAAGTAGGGAATTGGAGCAGGTCCATTAAAGCACTATTGTAAGAATCAATTGATAGTAATAAATCAAGAAATAACTAATAGTCGTGAAGATTATCACAGGAATCAATTAAAGGAAATCAATCACAGGAAATTAAGGATTCAAAATAGGAGTAGTACTGATTTAAGAATCAGCGTAGGTTATACAAAGTAAACGTATAATAGGAGAGAGTCAAAAACCCTAGTGATTAAAACAGGGTAAAATCACACGGAATTACGGGTTTACATAGGACAATGACATGAATCACTGAATAAGCATAATACAAGCAGGAAAGGCGAAGATTTAGAGGTATCGATAAACAATGGATAGAGATGAATCACAGATTAAGCGTGGTAATAGCAACCAGAAACCCTAACAAGCAATATGGGGTAAAACATCACGAAATCACAGAATATTGATGAGAACATAGTGAACATATATAACAGGTAAACCTATTATCGAAAACAAACTCGAAACCACAAATTAAAGCCAAGACTTTGGGGTTTTTAACGAAATAACTCAGACACGAAGGGAAAAATCTCATATAAAGCTTCAACATAACGAAAATTATAAGATGATACTTAAAATCTGAAGGGAAATCATTTTTGAAAAGAGGTTTGAAAACCCTAGTTTGAAGATGAAGAGTCACTTCATAAAAATCGAAAATCCCTTTTGAAAACAGTAAAAATAGCTCGGAATAAGACAAGATCTGCTATAGATCTATAAAAATTAGAGACTGATAGTTAGGGTTTCATAGAGACAACCCAAAGAGAAGGAGAATCGGCTAAAGAACCACTGGTTCTAGCCGGAAATGAAGAAATCTTACTCGGACGGCCGTAGATGGCCGAAGACGGCATGAAAGGCCATAAGTGGGAGTTGGACCGCTCCAGTTTCCCTTGAGGACCTTCATCAGTGACACGAACGTGAAAGGCGGAGCCTTAGGGTCGAGGAGGGGTTAGAACCCCATGGTTTCCGGCAAGGGAGGTGGCCGGAGAAGGGAGACAAAGCTCAACGGGAGGGGGGGTGGGGGGAAGGTTCTGGAGAGTCCCAGAGAGGGAGATGGAGAGACGATTGACAGAGAATGAGATCGGGGGAAAATGAAATGGGGGGGGTAGTCATTAGGGGGTTATTAATGGTAAGGACGAATCTGGGCCGTTGATTTAAATTAATCAACAACTCAGATTAAAAAGGGGGATTGGGCTGAGTAGATTTGAACACTGGGCTAGACTATTGGGCTGGTTGAATGGGTTAAGGGGTCCAGGTAGATTAGGCTAGAATTGGAATTAAAGGTGGCTATTAGTTAAATACCTGTTAAAAAATAGATAAATAATTAATAAAAATAAATAATAATTATATAAAATGAAATTAATGCTAAATAAGTGAAATTAAATTAATTAAAAAATATTAAAATATAAAATTACTAATTATTGAATAAAAATGGTATAAAATGTACATTTAGGCTATAACTGCAAAAATTATTGTAATTATAGCTAAATAATGCCAAATTGGCTAATTTGTGAAATAATTGAATCCTAATAGGATTAAAATGATATATTGATCTAGGAAATATTTTGAAATTATTTATAATATAATTTATGAATAATTATTGAATTTAAAATATTGAATAAATTGGAAAAGAAATTAATAAAATATGGAAAATTATGGAAAAATACCAGTTATTATAAAAAGTAATTTTGAAGGCGCATATGCAAATTTTAAAATAGTTTGAGGAAAAATTGGGTATTAACAGCTACCCCTCTTTACCCGGGAAGGATGAAAGAGTTGTCGGGTAAAGATATGATGGCCGATTTTGACCGAGTGAAATGGTTTGAAAAGATTTAGGCCGTACCCTGGTTTCTGAGTTGCCTACATATCCCTGGTTTTACAGGAATCAGTCTGTATGTAGTTCAGGAGTCATCGATGAAGTATACCGATGAAGTTTTACAAGAACGGACGCAAAGTATAGGGTTAGGTGCACAAACGGCTTACGGGGTTGTTAGGAGAACTGGAGCGGGACCGATCTTGTCGGGATGGTAGTTTGCTCGCTGGATTACCTGCAAATAAATAATACAAGCATATATTGTGCGTAATTTAAACATGATGCAAATTCCTGTTGGACCATGAATGATGTCTTCGGATGGTTAAGGATGACGTCCTCAGACCATGACGTCCTGGGCTATGAATTTCTTGATATAGGATTCGCAGGCCATGAAAATGATATTCTCGGGCCATGCGGATAGTTCCTCCAAACCATGACGCCTTTGAATAATGATATGCAAAATTGAGAGAGATCATCATGCCATGACATGATGTTCTCGGGCTATGAAAATGGTGTCTCCGAACGATGACGCATTTGGATAAGTTGGCGATATTTCATCCCATGAAATGCAGTAAAATGATGCTGACAAAACAGAGCTTAGTCTTGCGAATAAAAGGTCAGAGCTTATCCCGAAAGGAAAGCGAAGTAAATAGTGCTTGAGACAACGGTTAGTCTCGAAAGGTGAATTGGAGGCAGAGCTTAGCCTCGGACGGCAAAATGGTAGACTTATGCAATGTAGATGGAGACAGTGCTTAGTCTCGGAAGGCAGAATGGTAACTTTATGCAATGATGTAGATGGAGGTAGAGCTTAACCTCGGAAGGCAGAATGGTAGCCTTATGCAAAGATGCAAATGCAAATGCAAATGCAGACAACGCTTAGTCTCGGAAGGCAAAATGGTAACCTTATGCAAAGATGCAAATGCAGATGGAGACAGCGTTTAGTCTCGGAAGTCAGAATGGTAGCCTTATGCAATGATGTAGATGGAGGTAGAGCTTAACCTCGGAAGGCAGAATGGTATCCTTATGCAAGAAATAAAATGACAGTAGGAATTCTGAGCTGGTGATGAATTGCGGCGTTGTGATTATTGAGAGCATTGTGACTGCGGAGAATTGAGGCATGTGTGAACGTCGGCAAGTGCAGCAGTTTTGGTGAGTCGTATTTTGGACAACGTATGTCCCCTGGGAGGACAGTTTGTTTAGGGGTTTTGCAACCTTAGTGCGCACAACCAAAGAAAGATCTTGAGTTTTATAAAAGGGGGGGGGGGGTTAGTTCGTATCCCCGATGGCTTTTCTTGCCTTGTTGGGTTCGATCTGATGATACTGTCTGTATTATTGGGGTAGCGTTGCTAAACAAAGTTGTTTCAAAAACAAACATGCATGATTTTGTAAAAGCATAATGTATAATTAAAAAATAATTTTGGGATGAACCGATGATCGTGACACCGCTTGGGACATTGCAACCTCTCCTACTACGGAATTTTGAGGGTCCTCCTTAAAATTCTGCCCCAGTTTGATGGGTGAATGTCTCTGACTGTTGCTCGTGTGGCGATTGGCTGATCTTGCTTCAGAATTTTGAGGGTCCTCCTCAAAATTCTGCCCCGGTGAACCATGTACAGGCCCTGCCAGTTGGGAGAGAACTTCCCTTTGGCTTCGTCTTGATGTGGAAAGATCTTCTTCAGCACCAGCTGCCCCGGTGTGAATTGTCTAGGCTTGACTCTCTTGTTCAAGGCTCGGGTCGTTCTGTTCTGATAGAGTTGACCATGACAGACTGCATTCATTCTCTTTCCGTCTATGAGGGCTAGCTGTTCATAACGACTCTTTACCCATTCTGCGTCGCTGAGCTCAGCTTCTTGTATAATTCTTAGAGATGGAATATCAACTTCGGCAAGAATAACAACCTTAGTACCATAAACTAGCATATAAGGAGTTGCCTTTGTTGAGGTGCAAACTGTAGTGCGATATCCCAATAAGGCAAATGATAACTTCTCGTGCCACTGCTTGTGCCTTTCTATCATCTTTCTTAGTATCTTTTTGATGTTTTTGTTGGCAGCTTCTACAACTCCATTCATCTGAGGTCCGTAAGCTGTGGAATTCTTGTGTTTGATCTTGAAAGCCTCGTACATAGATTTCATCAAGTCACTGTTGAGATTGGAACCATTGTCGGTGATGATTGACTCAGGAATCTCGAATCAACAAACAATACGGTCGCGGACAAAGTCTGCCACGACTTTCTTAGTCACTGCTTTGTAGGATGCTACTTCGACCCATTTGGTGAAATAGTCGATGGCTACCAGAATGAACCTGTGTCCGTTGGAGGCAGCATGCTCGATTGGTCCAATAACATCCATGCCCCAGGCGGCGAACGACCATGGTGAGCTTGTTGCGCTGAGCTTGTTTGGAGGTATCTTTATCATATCTGCGTGTATCTGACAACGGTGGCATTTTCGGACATATGGGATGCAGTCTTTTTCCATAGTCATCCAAAAGTAACCAGCTTGGAGTATCTTCTTTGCCAGAATAAACCCGTTCATATGCGGGCCACAGGTCCCAACATGAATCTCCTCTAGCATCTTGGATGCTTCCTTTGCGTTGACACAATGTAATAATCCCAAATCAGGAGTCCTCTTATATAGGAATCCTCCGTTGTGAAAGAAGTTGTTGGATAGTCTTCGAAGTGTGCGTTTCTGAGTGGATTCGCAAGCTCTGAGTAATCTCCTTTTGCCAAATACTCCTTGATGTCATGAAACCAAGGATTTATGTCTGCTTCCTCTTCGACATGAACACAATAAGCTGGCTGATTATGGATCTTTACGAGAATAGGATCAATGAAATTCTTGTCCGGGTGTTGGATCATTGAGGACAAAGTAGCCAATGCATTGGCGAACTCATTCTGGATTCTTGGGACATGCCGAAATTCTATCTTCGTGAACCTCTTTCTTAATTCCTGTACGTGGTGCAGATACGACAGTATCTTGGAATTCTTGGTAGCCCACTCTCCTTGTACCTGATGTACCATCAAATCTGATTCACCGATCACAAACAACTCCTGGACGTTCATGTCAATGGCCATGTTGAGCCCTAAGATACAGGCTTCATACTCTGTCATATTGTTGGTGTAGGGGAATCTGAGTTTGGAAGATACCGGATAATGCTGATCGATTTCTGATATTAGGACTGCTCCAATGCCAATTCCCTTGAAGTTCGCTGCTCTATCGAAGAACATTCTCCAACCGTCATAGGATTCTGCAATGTCTTGTCCTATGAATGATACCTCTTCATCAGGAAAATACATTTTCAGAGGTTCGTATTCTCCATCTACAGGGTTCTCAGCAAGATGGTCTACCAGTGCTTGTCCCTTAACTGCTTTCTGGGTCACATAGATAATATCAAACTCACTCAGCAGGATTTTCCACTTGGCTAGCTTGGCAGTGGGCATGGGCTTCTGAAAGATATACTTCAATGGATCCATTCTCGATCTGAGATACGTTGTGTAGGCACAGAAGTAATGCCTCAGCTTCTGAGATACCCAAGTCAAAGCACAACAAGTGCATTCCAATAGAGAATGCCTCGTACGGAGTGTACTTCTTGCTGAGATAATAAATGGCTTGCTCCTTTATTCCTGTTTCATCGTGCTGCCCCAGAACGCAGCCGAAAGCTCCATCTAACACTGCAAGGTAGAGTAACAGAGGTCTAAGGCAGTACCAAGATTAGTGGTGTTGACATGTATGCTTTGATTTTGTCGAAAGCCTTTTGATAATCATCGGTCCACTTTGTTGCGGCGTCCTTCTTCAGCATCTTGAAGATCGGCTCACAGATAACTGTAGACTGTGCTATGAATCAGCTGATGTAATTAAGTCTCCCCAAACAACTCATCACATCTTTCTTGTTCCTTGGCGGTGGTAGTTCTTGAATGGCTTTGACCTTTGATGGATCCAATTCTATCCCACGGCGGCTGACAATGAACCCGAGCAACTTTCCAATAGGAACCCCGAATGCACACTTCGCGGGGTTCAACTTCAGATTGTATTTCCGCAACCTTTTGAAGAACTTCCTCAAATCTTCTATGTGGTCAGTGGCTTTCCTAGACTTGATAATAACATCATCCACGTATACCTCAAATTGCTTTTGAATCATGTCGTGGAAGATAGTGGTCATAGCCCTCATGTAGGTGGCCCCTGCATTCTTCAGGCCGAATGGCATCATCTTGTAACATTACACTCCCCACGGCGTAACGAAAACCATATTCTCAGCATCTTCCTCATCCATCCAGATCTAATTATAACCAGCGAAGCAATCCACGAATGATCGTAGTTCATGCTTGGCGCAATTGTCAATCAGGATATGTATATTTGGAAAAGGGAAGTCGTCTTTCGGACTAGCCCGGTTGAGATCCCGGTAGTCGACACAAACTCTGACCTTCCCATCCTTCTTTGGTACTGGCACAATGTTGGCTAACCATGTCGGGTGCTCAACTACCCTGAGAACCTTGGCGTTGATCTACTTGGTGACTTCTTCTTTGATTTTTAGACTCATGTCGAGTTTGAACTTCCTGAGATTTTGTTTTACCGGTGGACACATTGGATTGGTTGGCAATTTGTGATCCACAATAGACGTACTTAGACCAGTCATGTCGTCCTCTGACCATGCGAATATGTCCTCATACTCCTTTAGAAATTCTGCGTATTCTTTCTTTTCTGACGGCGACAAATGAATGTTGATTCATGTTTCCTTGATGTTTTCTGAATCACCCAGGTTGATGTTTTCAGTCTTGTCCAGGTTGGACTTAGGTCTGTTCTCAAAATTCTCAACTTCTTTGACAATCTCGTCAGGTATGTCATCTTCTTCTGAATCCACGTCCGTTTTCTGCGTTGTCTCGTTGCATGTCATAGTCATCGGTTCATCAAGACAGGTAATATTAATGTTGTATAGGTAAAGTAATGAGAGAAAAATGATAGCAATAAATATTGTTTCATAAGAAAAAATTTAAAAATGCTTTTGATAAATTGAACGATTGTTTTGAACATTGAAGATCTTAATGCAGGAATTAAAATGCGAAAAAGGAAATCATTTTGTAAAGAAAAATAATGAATAGTGCTTGTTTTAGACTTGCTACCCCGAGGCGCGTCGGGCTTTGGTTGTCCTGACAGTCCAGTTCTTGAGGTACGTCCCTCTGCTCACAGCCTGTATGGAAGGGCCTTCCTCCCCCCTCCTCCTCGAGAATAACACAGCAGTCCATATGACTGTATTCCAGAATCAAGTTCCTCATTGCTGCAAGTGCTTCTTCTTTGTCTGATCCATAAATAATGTCGGCCTGTTGGAAGGTCTGCTCCAGATGCGGTATTGGTTGCTCCAAGGGGTAATAAGGACCGCGCCATGGTGGAAACCAGTTTTTGAATTCTTCCCAAGTGTATTCGTATCCCAAACCGAAAGTGGTGACATGCTTCTTGAGTTTGATAGGTTTGGAGATCCCCTGAAGGTTCTTGCCGAGCCCTTTACCTGGCTCGTACCATCCCTAATTCATCATACTTGCGATCTTGCTATCCCACCATTTGTCTTTGTCGATAGTGTTGGCCCGTTCAATGTGGTGGTAAGTTTCTCCGCCTGGCTTCCTTCTTCCTTCAATCATTGGGATAGTCTGGCGACTGTAAATAGGGTTGCTACCGTCACCATGAATAATCACCTCTTGGTGGTTCCACTCGAACTTCACTGCTTGATGTAGCGTTGATGCTACCGCCCCAACATCATGGATCCAGGGTTGTCCCAATAACAGATTGTAGGACGCTGACACATCTATCACTTGGAAGTCCACCTCGAACCAAGTTGGCCCCTTTTGCAGGCATAGGATGATCTCACCAATGGTGGACCTCTGAGATCCATCGAAGGCTTTCACGTTGATCACTCCATCCTTTATCTCATGAAGCCCTTTACCTAATTTCTTGAGCATTATCAGCGGACAGATGTTATGGATCCCCCATCAATCAGGATTCTGGTGATGAAATAATCTTCGCATTGCACAGTGATGTGCAGTGCTTTGTTATGGCCCAACCCTTCAGGAGGTAGCTCGTCCTCATGGAAAGTGATGTTGTGACTCTCCAACACTTGGCCCACCTAGCCATTTCTCCACTAGTGATGTTGTTTGGCACATACACTTCGTTCAACACCTTCAATAAAGCATTCCTGTGCTTCTCAGAATTCTGCACCAAAGAGAGGATGGATATTTGCGCTGGTGTTTTGTTCAGCTGGTCGATGACTGAATACTCCTTGGCCTGTACTTTCCTCCAAAGGTCATCCGGACCTGTCTCGATAATGGGAGGCTGATTGGAAGCCTGCTTGCTGGATTCGGCCAGATGTTCAGGGGTATAGACTCTACCAGTTCTTGTCATACCCTACGCTGCAACAATTTCTTCAGTCTTGACTTTGTCTTTCCTTCTCGCCTCGGCTGTATAGTCCCATGGTACAACATTTGTATAGATAGGTGGCGTGGTCGATATTTTAACCGTGATTGGCGAAGCTACCCTCACTTCGAATGGAACATGTGTCTGGGGTGGTAAGGTGGCAACCTCAAATGGTGCAGGTGCATTTTCCGGAGACACGAACTCAACTTCAATTGATACTGGTGTCTTTGCAGGTGACGCTACTTCAAACTCAAGAGGCATGGACATATTTACCTCAGCATCCTCGGACGGTTGAATCTGGACTATGACTGGGTTGAGAGTGACTGCAGGTTTCTTTGGATCATCGCCTTCCGCGATCAACCCGATTTATCCCTCGGGGTCCCAATCATCTTCTATTTCAATCAAGTGGATGCCTCCACCCTTATGGTCCGGAAGAGGATTATTGCGGTCATTTGGATAAGATTCCTTTACCACGATGACCTTGTTGTCAATCAGGGATTGTATCTTGTCCTTCAAAGAACGGCATTCATCGATGGTGTGCCCTTTCATGCCGGAGTGGTATGCACAGGACTTGGGTTGACCCATTGAGAAGGATTCTCAGGGGTTGCAACAAGGATGGGTAACATAACCAGCATCTTTGAGCTTCTCATACAGCTGGTCGATGGGTTCAGCGATGGCGGTATACTGTTTTGGAGGTATGTGATAAAAATTAGGATGAGGTCTAGGGAAGTTTTGACGGGTAGGGGGTGATTGGTAATGAGATTGTTGAGAATTGTAAGTGTGATAGACAANGAGATGGTTGGGAATTGTAAGTGTGGTAGACAGGAGCGGGTTGTGAGTATCTGGGTGAAGCAGGTTGATATGTCGGTGGTGGAGGTGATTGATAAGTTGGTGGTGGAGGTGATTGATAAGTGGGTGGTGGATCTTGGTATGAGGGTGAGGGTGCTTGGTAATTTGGGGTTGGTTGATATGTGAGTGGAGGTGTTGGGTAAGTTTGGTATTTGATTAGAGATTTGGTTCTTTGTGCAACCATCACGGCTCCCGCGTCTCTTTTCTTAGACACACCACCAGACTGCAAAGCCTTGTTTGTAGCTTGCAAGGCTTCAAAATTTGTGACCATACCGCTCTTGATACCTTCTTCAATCCGTTCACCTAATTTGATAATGTCGGAGAACTTGTGGTTCTCAATCATCATCAACCATTCATAGTACTGCGGGTCCTGGGCCCGGACAAAGAAATTGTTCATCTTCTCCTTTTCTAAGGCGGGTCTGACCTTGGCAGCTTCAGACCTCTAACGAGTAGCGTACTCGCGAAATGTCTCCGTGGTCTTATTTTTCAAATTTTGAATATAGAACACGTCTGGTGCGTTCTCCGTGTTGAACCTGAATCTGTCCATAAAGTTAGATGTCATGCTCACCCAATTCGACCATTTCTTGGGATCTTGGCTGATGTACCAAGACAACGCATCTCCTTTCAATCTCCTCAAGAACAACTTCATGCAGATCCTTTCATCCTTCCCTACTCCAACCAGCTTGTCACAATAAGTTCTCAGATGGACCCTTGGATCACCTGTACCATCAAACATTTTAAACTTAGGAGGTTTGTATCCCTCGGGCAGTTTGACATCGGGCTGTATGCAGAGGTCTTCATAGTTTAACCCTTCGACTCCCTTGATTCCCTCGACGCCTTGAACCCGGCTGGTCAGTTTCCTAAGTTCCTCGGCCAAGTTCTTGATAAGCAGGTCCTTTTTGTCAGACTCAGGTGTGTATGTGATAGGGGGAGTGGAGTATGGCATGGTCTCCACGTAGATGGGATTGTTATGGTGGCCTGGCGCATGAGTGTGGAAATGGTCATTTGTGGAGTTCTGAGGTTCTGGGATGAGCAGTGGAGTGTTATTTGGAGTATGGCATGTATTGCATTGTGCTGGAAGAGTTTGGTTCTTTGGTGGGGTGGTGTGATGATGGGCTGCAGGATGATTTTGCTGCTTTGGGATGTTTTGAGGAGGTGTAGGATTATGGATGTTGATGTCTGGGACGTTGAGGGAGAATGACAAGTTTGCCAAATTCCGTACTTGATCAAGCTCTTCTTGAAACTTTGACAACTTCCGTTCCAGCTGCGACATAGTTCCATTTTGATTCCGAATACCCTGGCCATCATTGGCCTCTACCCGTTCAACCACATTCTCATTTCTGCTGTTGCCTGAATCTTCCAGTTTATTTTTGCCTTTGTTCTTTCCTTTGGGAGGACTAAGAGGAGGATAGGGTGGAGGGACCTTGGATCTTGTTAGATAGGATGATGATGCCAGAGTGCACGAACTAACCTTTGGGGAGGGGAATAAATAAATAAAGAAAGAGGAAAACAAAAACAAAAGGTAGACAAGTCAGTGAAGATTATGAAAATTATTGCGGTATTTAAATACATAGTGCGGGAATGTAAAGCGCGTCCTAATTTGGGGACCTCTTTTGTGCCCGAGGTAGGCCTAGCGACAAATTGATTTGGAGAACTTACGATGCTAAATGCCTTATTTTATTGATAAGAAAATAGACGAATCCCAAAACTACACTAAGTAAACAGGAAGTAAAGGTCACTAATGTCCATTGGCCTTATTACATTGATAAAGTAAAAGAAAGACATTCCGATCTACTTGGTCCCAGAAGGACCTTCCCCAGACTCGGCATTCTTGCTTCCCTCGTATAGTTTCCCCAACTCGCTAAGTCCCAGCAACAGGTATGCTCTGGCTAGATGTCCTCCTTCGGTCCCTTCAGCCTTTTGACATGAAGTAAAACAGCATCAAACAAGTTTGCGTATATTCTATATCCAAAAGTTAGCAAGCAATAAAGACATATAAAATATTTTAGAATAGAAAGAGCCTGCTGTAACTTGGGCCTTGTTATATAGTAACAAAAGAGTTTCACTTCTAAATCCAAAGTCTTCAATCCTTTTGAGAAATTTTTCCTCCAGCTCCACTATGCCTCGCTCTAAATACCCTAACCTTTCATTGGTGATGATAGCCATATCTTTCCATTCCTCGATCAGTTTCTTGCTAGACTCATGTTTTTCGCGGTTCTCATCCTCACACTCACGGATCCTCTTGCGCAACTGGTTGTTTTTGACTTGTGCCTCGGCCTTTTCATCTATAACCCTGTGGCCCTGAACGAACCCTGGATCGCTGAGACCACCCCAATTTTCTGCCAACCAACCAGGATAGAAAAGGGTACAACCGACATGATATCTGTCTGGCTCGATGGTGTCCTTCTCCATTACAATCTTGCAGTGCCATATGTGCTGGGCTTGACACTTGTGAGGACTATCGTCATTTTGGAAGTCAGCTCGAAGATGGCTCATCTTGTCGACGATGGGTATGACTTGCTTCCTACCCTCTTACCTCATAACTCGAAAGGGACGTAAGGGTATGTTCCTCTTAGACCAATTAGTATTAGGAACAGTGCATCTATGGAACAGGCGATGAACTCCTCTGTCAGAAACCACTCGAACATCCACTGAACCCGTTCTTCAGTCAGATTATCAAAGAGCTCGACCCATCCTTTGGCATTCTCAGGTTGAGCAAACATATCGGGGATGTAATTCATTCACTTTGGATGGTGGAAAGCGATGTGGTCATCCCAAACTCTTCGATGAATTTCTTGTCGGTATTCGCCTTTTTGGAGATGCTCCATGAGCCAAAGTTGAAGTAGTAGATTGCAGCCTTCGAAGTGTCTTGCCCCTCGTTGACGCTTTTCCAAGGCTCGATATATGTTTGCAATGATCATGGGCACAATGCTGAAGTTTTTCCCACCAATTCCTTCCATTAGTGTTTTGGTTACCATGGCCAGTCTAGTGTGGATTCTCTCATTATTTATTGGAAACACAATCAGACCCAAGAAGCAAAACATGAAGACGAATACTCTACGATGGATGTGTCCCAAGGATGTGATGGCAAACTCGTCGTGGTAGGTACGATATGATTTGCTGTGACCGTACCTTTCGTACAAGTAGTCAAAGGGGATGTATGACTTCTTTAAGCATGCTAGTTGCTGTGACCGGCCGTTTGAGGAAACCTTTGCCTGTGCGGTTCTCAGGCATTAGCAACCCCAGGGTTTCCCATACTAGGCCACCCAGTCCTCCTATTTCCTCCAGCAAATGTGTCATTTCAATGTCCCTAAAGTGGAACACAGACCTTTCTCAATCCCAGAACAGGGTAGCAGCCTCTATTATAATGTTGTTAGGCTGGATTTCTAGGAGAGATGGTAGATTGCCCAAGTATTTTCTGACGAGAGTTTTGTCACTAGAATGTAAATCTTCCCACCAACTTAGCAATCTTGGATGGATATTGGAGACCATGCCGAATCTGGGGACTTCGTGCCTCATTTTTCTATAAGGAAAACAAGGTTAGGCCCTTACCCCCACCAGACTCGACTATTTAACATAAAAAATTAGCATAAAGCATTTAGTTCTCCAAATCAATGCATAGAACGTGATGATGTCCGTTTGGGTTTAGGGAAACCCAATGGACTTTTGGATAAGGCAATCTTAAAAGCTATCGTGCGGACCACACATTAGCCTGGCTAGGTTTGACCCTGATGCATGAAACAACATAATAGAGTAAGGTTTCTATGGGGTTTTAGACGGGTACCCTTGAGCGGACAACTCAAGGGGGAAAGGCACGGAACCGTCGACTGCACCGCTGGTCGACTAGTTTTACCACAAATAAGCCTTTCCGAATTTAGGGGGTAATAATATAGGAAGAGCGCAACCACTCATCAAGCATTGCTATAGTATTTTGTCTGGCATGAGTGGAGTATGATGTTGAATCATGATTATGCAATAAATAGTAAAACATGTAGTCATGTATTTGCACGTTGTGAAAGCAGTAAATACAACAGTGCTGATTTAAAAACGGTTACAAAGGTAGGAAACAAAAAAACATGTCGGTTACTTTTGAAGAAAAATAAATGCTTAAAGAAATAGACAAGTAATTGCACATAAGGGAAATGGGAAGAGGTACAAATTCACAAAGAAATTTGAAAATGGTAAAAGCCTGAAAGTCCCAGCAGAGTCGGCATGCTGTCGCGCCCCCTCCTTCCTCGCGGAGGTCGGGTTTATGACATTCGGTTAAGACAACTCTTTCCTTTTGAGAAAGGGGTTTGTTTTTAGAGTCGCCACCTAACGATTTTTTAAATGTACGTTAGGACACCAAAGGGGTTCATTTACAACTACGTTGTTAACCAGAGATAGGGTAAGGGCTTGAAATTATCCTAAGGGGAAGGTGTCAGGCACCCCTCAGGATCCACTAGTGTGGTTCCCGGCCAAACAACTTTTGTGAATTTTGTACGGCTTAGCAAACAAACAAATAAAGGCTCAAATAAGAGGAGATTTAAGTCTTAAGCATGCAGATGTTTTAAAATATTAAAAAAGGTTAGATTTTGAAAGGATTACGATCTAAGCATATAAAGGGTATCCTAGGTTTATAATAATACGGATCACATCAGTACAATACCCGATAATCACTCCTCAAACAGGATCTACACGTGGTATTAGCGTACCGGTCATCATATCTATATCTACCCTTTCCTACCCCGTAAAGGTAATTAGAGCGAGTGTTGGTCAACGACCTCTATTGCATGTTGTTACCCGTCCCTTCCTATCAGTACCGGAGGAATTTAGGACCTCTATCCTATAAGGGAAGTGCTAGGCAGACCCTCAGTTTTAAAGGCAAAACACTAAGCGACAAACAAGAAACATATAGACTGCAATTAAGAGGGATAAACATACAAACGGGAAAAGGCTCAAGTACCTCCACACATAGTAAACATAAACAATATGAGTCATACAGATAAGGTCCAGATTCAGGTTTAGATCCTAAGCATGGTATCTAAGTGATAACATAAAGACAGATTTATTGCATAACTCAGAGAGGAAGTCTTAATCAGGCTTGCCTATTGGTTTTAAACATGCTGACAATTGAACACTAATCATAAAGGACAATTCTGGTTATATTTCTTTATGGCTGATTACCTAAGACTTGCCTAGGCGTGTAGCAGTTGTATGGCTTTGTTAAAAAGGATTCAGATTACCAATAATAGCATGTGATTATAAGTGTGTACAAAGGATTGATTGACAGTTTATCTAGAATATGGGACTGTTTCAGACATGTATATTTAAACTAGGTGTAGTTAAATGAGTATGATCCTATAACATGATGTCTAATGCAGAATGATGCATATGCAGTTGCTAAAGCAGGATCTCTAAATGCACATAGAATCACAACATTATGCACAGTTTCAGGAATAACACATGTGACAGATTTTAATCGTTGTTTACCTAGAACAGGATCTCTACGTGTACATGGCAACGTAGAGCATGATTGTAAAGTACTGGTTATTAGCACATGACTTTCGAAATAAGATGCGAATAGTTGCTGAAAGCAGTAAGTGTAAGACCTAGGGAACATGGTCTCTAATGCATGATCTTGCACATATGAGTGCTAAGCATGGTTTCTATTGCGCAAATAGGGAATAAAACCTAATAACATGGCTTCTACCCTCTAATAGCTATAGCATGCATATTTACCCCTCCCTTTTCACTATCCATTCCCAAAGAGTTGTTTACAACAATTATTACAGGCCATTTGCATGAATTACATAACTGAATAATGAAAAGAAGAAATTATACTATAGGGAGTCTACTGATAGGCCTAGAATCTCCAGAATGCCTCATTTCTATTCACAACCTTTCACATATCCAGGTGTGTCAGAGTTCCCTAAGGATATCAAGGGATCTCAGGCAGTGCTCACACCCAGATTTCATAACCAAGATGGAGTAAGTGCAGTGTGGAAAGGCCAGCTCTTGTATGTCAAAGTTCAGAGGGAGCTCAAGGGTCCCAAAGCAATGATCACACAAGAGGGGCAGAACCTAATGTCTAAGAGTAGAGTGAGGGTGCTTGACATAGTTTTCAAAAGGTTTTAATAGGAAAATAGTTTGAAAAGAGACTTGATTGAAATAGTCTCATAAAATATGAAAGTTGTTTAGTGAAACAACAAGCAACAGTCCAAACAGCACCCAAAATAGGTTCATACACCTCCAAAGAACACAGAACCAAGGCAGGTTCAGCAACCACAAACAGGGATAATAGGGGTTGGGGACACATAGGGTACTTAGGTGAACATATAACAGGCACAAGTGCACATAGTTGCAGGATCAGATGTATTCCAGGGGGGATTCCTAGGATTGGGGTATAGCACACACTTCAGGATTAACACAAAACTTAAGGTACAAATTGTTTTGTCAAAGACAAGTCCATACTAAAACCGGTTAAGTACAAAATGGAACAGAGTCATATTAGTACAGGTTTACAAAAGAAAGGGGTTTCATATTCATGCTGATTTTAAAGGGAAACTGTGCAGGACATACATGCTAAATAGAAAAGAATGTAAACATGTTAACCACATGTTGCACAACAGAACCAGAGATAGAAACAAACTAGAAACATGATGAATTGAAGTAATAAAAGAAATATATTGGTTTGGAAACTTGAATTGAAATCAGAACATACCAGTAAAGAATACAATAAACACAAAGTGGAGGGTAGGAGAGCACAATAGTTAGCCTTGGCTTGTAGCCGGCTAACTTAGAACAGTAATAAGTAGCACAGAAAGAGAGCAGAAAGCTTTTAGTTGTGAGAGAGAGCTTTTAAACTAGTGTGTGTTCGTGTGTTTGGAAAATAAGAGGCCTGGTTATATATAGCTTTGAAAACAGTAATAAATAAGGTGCAAACCAAAGTCAGGCAGTAATCAAAGGGATTCATAATCAATCAGTATCAGAAAAGTATGGGTACTTCCTTAATTAAGGGAGTTAACTCTCAAACAGTAAGAAAAGGTTACAAGTAAGGAAAGGAATCATGTATAGCAAATAAGGAATTATTTCATACATAGTAAGCACAGAGTAGGGAATTGAGGGAAGGTTCATTAAATCACTACTGTAAGAATCAATTGATAGTAATAAAGCAAGAAATAACTAATAGTCGTGAAGATTATCACAGGAAATCAATTAAAGGAAATTAATCACAAGAAATTAGGGATTCAAAATAGGGGTAGTACTGATTTAAGAATCAGCATAGGTTATACAAAGTAAACACATAATAGGAGAGAGTCAAAAACCCTAGTGATTAAAACAGGGTAAAATCACACGAAATTAGGGGTTTACATAGGACAATGACATGAATCACTGAATAAGCATAATACAAGCAAGAAAGGCGAAGATTTAGAGGTATCGATAAACAATGGATAAAGATGAATCACAGATTAAGCATGGTAATAGCAACCAGAAACCCTAACAAGCAATATGGGGTAAAACATCACGAAATCATAGAATATTCATGAGAACATAGTGAACATAATAGAACAGGTAAACCTATTATCGAAAACAAACTCGGAGCCAAAGATTAAAGCCAAGACTTTGGGTTTTTTAACGAAATAACTCAAACACAAAGGGAAAAAGCTCAAATAAAGCTTAAACATAACGAAAATCATAAGATGATACTTAAAATCTGAAGGGAAATCATTTATGAAAAGAAGTTTGAAAACCCTAGTTTGAAGATGAAGAGTCACTTCATAAAAATCGAAAATCCCTTTTGAAAACACTAAAAATAGCTCGGAATAAGCCAAGATCTGCTATAGATCTATAAAAATCAGAGACTGATATTTAGGGTTTCATAGAGACAACCCAAAGAGAAGGAGAATCGGCTAAAGAACCACTGGTTCTAGCTGGAAATGAAGAAATCTTACTCGGACGATCGTAGATGGCCGGAGACGGCATGAAAGGCCATAAGTGGGAGTTGGACCGCTCCAGGTTCCCTCGAGGACCTTCATCAGTGACACAAACGTGAAAGGCGGAGCCTTAGGGTCGAGGAGGGGTTAGAACCCCATGGTTTCCGGTAAGGGAGGTGGCCGGAGAAGAGAGACAGAGCTCAACGGGGAGGGGGGAAAGTTCTAGAGAGTACCAGAGAGGGAGATGGAGAGACGGTTGAGAGAGAATGAGATCGGGGGAAAATGAAATGAGGGGGTAGTCATTAGGGGGTTATTAATGGTAGGGGCGAATCTGGGCCGTTGATTTGAATTTATCGACGGTTCAGATTAAAAAGGGGGATTGGGCCAGGTAGATTTGAAGACCGGGCTAGACTATTGGGCTGGTTGAATGGATTAAGGGGTCCAGGTAGATTAGGCCAGAATTTGAATTAAAGGTGGCTATTAGTTAAATGCCCTTTAAAAATTAGATAAATAATTAATAAAAATAGCTAATAATTATATAAAATCAAATTAAAGTCATTAACTAATATTAAAATATAAAATGACTAATTATTGAATAAAAATGGTATAAAATGTATATTTAGGCTATAACTACAAAAATTGTTGTAATTATAGTTAAATAATGCCAAATTGGCTAATTTGTGAAATAATTGAATCCTAATAGGATTAAAATGATATATTGAGCTAGGAAATATTTTGAAATTATTTATAATATAATTTATGAATAATTATTGAATTTAAAATACTTAATAAATTGGAAAAGAAATTAATAAAATATGGAAAACTATGGAAAAATACCAGTTATTATAAAATGTGATTTTGAAGGCACATATGAAAATTTTAAACTAGTTTGAGGAAAAATTGGGTATCAACATGTTACTCTACCTTGCAGTGTTAGATGGAGCTTTCGGCTGCGTTCTGGGGCAGCACGATGGAACAGGAAGAAAGGAGCAAGCCATTTATTATTTTAGCAAGAAATTCACTCCGTACGAGGACATATATTCTCTATTGGAACGCACTTGTTGTGCTTTGACTTGGGTAGCTCAGAAGCTGAGGCATTACTTCTGTGCCTACACAACGTATCTCATATCGAGAATGGATCCATTGAAGTACATCTTTCAGAAGCCCATGCCCACTGGCAAGCTATCCAAGTGGCAAATCTTGCTGAGTGAGTTCGATATTATCATTGTGACTCAGAAAGCAGTCAAGGGACAAGCACTGGCAGACCATCTTGCTGAGAACCCTGTAGATGGAGAATACGAACCTCTGAATATTGTATTTTCCTGATGAAGAGGTATCATTCATAGGAGAAGATATGCAGAATCCTATGACGATTGGAGAATGTTCTTCGATGGAATAACGAACTTCAAGGGAATTGGCATTGGAGCAGTCCTAATATCAGAAACCGGTCAGCATTATCCGGTATCTGCCAAACTCAGATTCCCCTACACTAACAATATGGCAGAGTATGAAGCCTGTATCTTAGGGCTCAACATGGCCATTGACATGAACGTCCATGAGTTGTTACTGATTGGTGACTCTGATTTGCTGGTACATCAGGTACAAGGAGAGTGGGCTACCAAGAATTCCAAGATACTGCCGTATCTGCACCACGTACAGGAATTAAGAAAGAGGTTCACGAAGATAGAATTTCTGCATGTCCCTAGAATCCAGAATGAGTTCGCCGATGCATTGGCTACTTTGTCCTCAATTATCCAACACCCGGACAAGAATTTCATTGATCCTATTCCCGTAAAGATCCATAATCATCCAGCTTATTGTGCCCATGTCGAAGAAGAAGCAGACGAAAATCCTTGGTTTCATGACATCAATGAGTATTTGGCAAAAGGAGATTACCCAGAGCTTGCGAATCCCACTCAGAAACGCACACTTCGAAGACTATCCAACAACTTCTTTCACAGCAGAGGAATCCTATATAGGAGGACTCCCGATCTGGGATTATTACGTTGTGTCGATGCAAAGGAAGCATCCAAGCTGCTAGAAGGGATTCATGCTGGGACCTGTGGCCCGCATATGAACGGTTTTATTCTGGCAAAGAAGATACTCCGATCTGGTTACTTTTGGATGAATATAGAAATTGACTGCATCCAGTATGCCCGGAAATGCCACCGTTGTCAGATACACACAGATATGATAAAGATACCTCCAAATAAGCTCAACGCAATAAGATCACCATGGCCGTTCGCTGCCTGGGGTATGGACGTTATTGGACCAATCGAGCCTGCCGCCTCCAATGGACACAGGTTCATTCTGGTAGCCATCGACTATTTCATCAAATGGGTCGAAGCAGCATCCTACAAAGCAGTGACTAAGAAATTCGTGGCAGACTTTGTCTGCGACCGTATTGTTTGTCGATTAGATATTCCTAAGTCAATCATCACCGACAATGGTTCCAATCTCAACATTGACTTGATGAAAGCTATGTGCGAGGATTTCAAGATCAAACACAAGAATTCCACAACTTACAAACCTCAGATGAATGGAGCTGTAGAAGCCGCCAATAAAAACATCAAGAAGATACTAAGAAAGATGATAGAAAGGCACAAGTAGTGGCACGAGAAGTTATCATTTGCCTTATTGGGATATAGCACCGCAGTTCGCACCTCAACAAGGGCAACTCCCTATATGCTAGATTATGGTATTGAGGCTGTTATTCTTGCCGAAGTTGAGATTCCATCTCTAAGAATTATATAAGAAGCTGAGCTCAGCGACGCAGAATGGGTAAAGAGTCGTTATGAGCAACTAGCCCTCATAGACGGAAAGAGAATGAATGCAGTATGTCATGGTCAACTCTATCAGAACAGAATGACTCGAGCCTTCAACAAGAGAGTCAAGCCTAGACAGTTCACACTGGGGCAGCTAGTGCTGAAGAAGATCTTTCCACATCAAGACAAAGCCAAATGGAAGTTCTCTCCCAACTGGCAGGGTCCGTACATGGTTCACCAGGTACTGACAGGAGGAGCACTTATACTCGCAGAAATGGATGGAGAAGTCTGGCCAAAGCCAATCAATTCAGATGCAGTCAAACGCTACTATGTATAATCTTTATAATTTCTCAATGATGTAAATTGAACTACGCCTGACCTGATTCTCGTTTAAGAGGGGATACGTAGGTAGCCCTATGGGTTCGGTCACAATTCAATAAAAATTTCATTTTTCCCTGCAATTGGAAACTGGGGCTTCTGAAGCAAGTTCAGCCAATCGCCGCACGAGCAACAACCACAAGCATTCATCCATCCAACTAGTGCAAAATTTTGAGGAGGACCCTCAAAATTCGGAAGCAAGATCAGCCAATCGCCGCACGAGCAACAATCAGATACATTCACCCATCAAATTGGGGCATAATTTTTAGGAGGACCCTCAAAATTCCGTAGCAGGAGAGGTTGCAATGTCCCGAGCCGTGTCACAGTCGTCGGTTCATCCCAAAATTATATTTTAATTATACATTATGCTTTTACAAAATCATGCATGTTTGTTTTTGAAACAACTTTGTTTAGCAACGCTACCCCAATAATACAGACAGTATCATCATATCGAACCCAACAAGTCAAGAAAAGCCATCGGGGATATGAACTAACCCCCTCCCCCCTTTTCTTTGGTTGCAGGCACTAAGGTTGCAAAACCCCTAAACTAACTGTCCGCCCAGGGGACATACGTTGTCTAAAATATGACTCACCAAAACTGCTGCACTTGACGACGTTCGCACATGCCTCAATGCTCCGCAGTCACAATGCTCTCAATAATCACAATGCCGCAATTCATCACCAGCTAAGAATTCTTAATGTCATTTTATTTCTTGCATAAGGCTACTATTCTGCCTTCCGAGGTTAAGCTCTACCTCCATCTACATCATTGCATAAGGCTACCATTCTGCCTTCCCAAACTAAATGCTGTCTCCATCTGCATTTGCATCTTTGCATAAGGCTACCATTCTACCTTCCGAGGTTAATCTCTACCTCCATCTACATCATTGCATAAGGCTACCATTCTTCCTTCCGAGACTAAGCGCTGTCTCCATCTGCATTTTCATCTTTGCATAAGGCTACCATTCTGCCTTCCGAGGCTAAGCTCTACCTCCATCTACATCATTGCATAAGGCTACCATTCTGCCTTCCGAGACTAAGCACTATCTCCATCTGCATTGCATAAGGCTACCATTTTGCCTTCCGAGGCTAAGCTTTGCCTCCAATTTACCTTTCGAAACTAACCGCTGTCTCAAGCACTATTTACTTCACTTTCCTTTCGGGCTAAGCTCTGCCCTTTTATTCGCAAGACTAAGCTCTGTCGCGTCAACATCATTCTATTGCATCTGCATGGGCTGAAATATCGCCAACTCATCCAAAGGTGTCATCGTTCGGAGGCACCATTTTCATGGCCCGAGAACACCATGTCATGGCCTAAGGATCTCTTTCAACCTCTACATATCATTATTCAAAGGCATCATGGTTTGGAGGCACCCTCCTCATGGACCGAGAACATCATTTTCATGGCCTGCGAATCCTGCATCAAGCAATTCATAGCCCAGGACGTCATGGTCTGAGGACGTCATCCTTAATCGTCCGAAGACATCATTCATGGTCCAACGGGAATTTGTGTCATGTTTAAATTACGCATAATATATGCTTGTATTATTTATTTTCAGGTAATTCGGCGAGCAAACTGCCATCCCGGCAGGAGCGATTCTGCTCCAGTTCTCCTAACCACCCCGTAAGCCGCTTATTCAATCAGTCCCAATGTTGCGTCCGTTCTTGTTAGAAACTTCATCGGTATACTTCACCGATGACTTTTGAACTACATACGGCCTGATTCCTGTAAAACCACGGATATGTAGGCAACTCAGAAACCAGGGTGCGGCCTAAAACTCTTCAAACCGTTTCGCTCGGTCAAAATTGACCATAATATCTTTACACGACAAATCTTTCATCCTTCCCGGGTAAAGAGGGGCAACTGTTGATACCCAATTTTTTCCTCAAATTATTTTAAAATTGCATTGGTATTTTTTCCATAAATTTTCCATATTTTTTATCAATTTATTTCTAGCTTATCCAGTACTTTTATATCAAATAATTACTCATAAATTGCATTACAAATAATTTCAAAATATTTATTAGCTTAATATATCATTTTAATCCTATTAGAATTTATTATTTCACAAATTCGCCAATTTGGCATTATTTGGCTATAATTACAACAACTTTGCAATTATAGCCTAATTATATATTTTTATGCTATTTCAATTCAATAATTAGTCATTTTATATTTTAAATACTAGTTAATTACCTTAATTTCACCTATTTAGCCTTAATTTCATTTTTATGTAATCATTAGCTATTTTTATTAATTATTTACCTATTTAATTGGGTATTTAACGAGTAGCCATTCTTTATTTAAAATATAGCATAAATTCAATCTGGTCCTAACCCATTTAATTTAGCCCAATACCCAGGCCCAATCTCTAAGCCTACCCGACCCAATCCTATGTGTAATCTGGACCGTTGATCAAATTATATCAACAGCCCAGATTCACTCTTACCTTAATTAGTCCTAGACGACTACCCCCTTCCCCTCATTCACTCCCCGTTCAAACATCTCTCTACCTCTCTCTCTCTCTCTCTCTCTCTCTCTCTATCCCTGGTTCTCTCTAGAACCTTTTGGTCTCCCTCTTCTCCGATGGACTCTGTCCATCCTCTCCGGCCACCTCCCTCGCCGGAAGCTATGTCCTCTCACCCTCTCCTGGCCTCCGCTTCACCCCACGCGATTTTGATGCTACCCTAAGGTCCTTAGGTGAACTTGGAGCTGTTCAACTCCTACCATGGTCCTTCATGCCATTTTCCAACAACCTCCGGCCGTTCGAGTAAGATCTATGACTTCTCCGGCTAAAGCTGGAAATATTTTAAGGTTTTCATATCTTCTCTGGGTTCTCTGAAACCCTAACTCTCAAGATTTTTTGATTTTTCTTTAGATCTGTCTTAGATCTACGCATATTATGATCCTTTTACATGTTTCCTTCAAAAAAACTTTCATATTTCTAAATGTCTCTTCATCTCAAATTAGGGTTTCATAACCCCTCTTTCAAAATGATTTTTTCTTCCGCTTTTAGTATCATTCTATGATTCTTTCTGTGTTTCAATGATTTATCCGAAGTTCTCTTTTCATTTGACTTAATATGTTGAAAACTCTATGTTTCTGAGTCTCTCTCTGACTAATGTGTTCGTTTAATTGCATGAACTCTTATTTCTCCTAAATGTTTTAAGTGTTCTATGATTTTACCCTATTTTTTTCTTACTAGGGTTCCAGGTTTTGTTTTCTTCTGTTTATATCATGTTCGTTCTGTTTTATCCCTTTGGTGTTACTTCTTTGTCTCTAAACCTATGTGTGATTTTGCTACTACAGTCATTAGGGTTTTTTTTACTCTTTAATTCCCCCTGTTCGTTTAATGTATGCTAGCATCGAATCCCTAATTCTATGTGGTTCTTTACCTTGCTATGCTTTTGCTTGCCTATTATTTGCCTAATTGATGTTATTCCTGATTTATTTGAATCCCTGATTCCTTGAGATTTGAAAAAACCTTACTGATTTCTTATGGACTACTCTTACTGACTTCCGACTTTTAACTTATTTATTACCTTGCTACATGGTTGATTTACTGTTAATTGATCCTTATTTCCTTAATTAAATCTGATGAACCTAGTCTCAATTGCATACTTCTATTGGGTTGAAATTGTTTCGTTATATGGTATACGCATGGGAACTTTCCTTATTTTGTTATTTGCCTTTTAGCCGTTTAATTTTAACCCCTCCAATCAAGGGGTACTCATGTTGATTTGAAGCTATTTGAATATTCCCTTTAGTCTTTCCTTAATTGTACTCACCATTTGAATAACTCCCTTAATTATGAGATACTGTGCTGAATTCATTCTGATTGATACTAATTTCCGTAATTGTTAATTGATTCTGATTTTTTACCTTATTTTAACCCAGCTTTCAGAAACTATATAAATGTATGCTCCTATCTCATTTGAAACACGAACTAATCTGTTCAACTCTCTCTCACACAGATAAAAACTCTCTGCTCTCTCTCTTTTCTGTGCAAGTTTCTACTATTCTAAGTTAGCCGGCTGCAAGCCAAGGCTAACAATTGTACATCTCCTACTTCCTGTTTGTGTTACTGCTTTCTTCACTTCACTAGTATGTTCTAATTCAGATTTCAGTTCTCAACCCAACATGTTTCTACTACTGTTGCAATTCATTGTGTTTCTAATTTGCTTTTACTTATTATTTCGTTGTTCAACATGTAACTAGGATCCTGAACTTCATTCACATGATAAGTTATACTCTATTTGTCATAACGAGCATGTCTTTATGTACTTGATACATATTCTATGTGAATCTTCATGCCTATGTTTGGTACATTTGTTTGATTAGGGTAAATCCTACTGTCTTGAACTCTTTGGTCCTGTTATGTTAGTATAATCCTATACCTTACTATATCCCCCAATCCCCTGAATCCTTAGGAACTTCTGATTGTGTACTGCCTGCTACATGTTTGCCCTCACATGCTCTGTATTCAAATCCCATTACCCCTGCTTGTGATTGTTGGACTATTCCTGGTCGTTTGTGTGATGTTGAACTTGTTGGTGTTCCTGCCCTTTTAGTGGTTAAACTTCTTTGTTATAAAACTATTTTAATCAAGTTTCCCTCTTCAAAACTATTTTCTTGCTTACCTTTTTCAAAACCATTTTCTTACTTAACCTTTTCAAAACCATGTCGAGCACTCTCACTCTACTCTTAGATTATTAAGTTTTGCCCCCTCTGTGTGAGCATTGCCTTGGGACCCTTGAGCTCCCTTTGAAATTTGACATAAAAAGGCTGTCCATTCCACACTACACTTACTCTCTATCTTGGCTATGAAATCTGGGTATGAGCATTGCCCGGGATCCCTTGAGATCCTTAGGGAACTTTGACACACCTGGATCATGTGAAGGGTTGTGAACCAATGGCATTTGAGGATCTGGAAACTTGGGCCCACTATGGAAGGCTCGTAAAAATTGCGCAGGGCACCCTATTTGGTCGCCCCCATTTAACCTATACCCGCTTTTTTTAAAACTTTTAACTTGTACCCATTTTATAAATAACTTCAGCTCCCTTTCCCTCGCTGACCTGAAGTTCGCCAGTTATAAAGACAAAACTTCAGCATACGGGGTTGAAGTTCCCTGGTTACAAAGACAAAACTTCAGCTTTAGAGCTGAAGTTCCCAAGTTATAAAGACAATTACAAAAACAAAACTACTTTGTCTTTGTAAACTGGGGAACTTCAGCCCAGTATGCTGAAGTTTTTGTCTTTATAACTGGGGAACTTCAGCTGAAGTTCCTCCTTCCCCAGTGTAACTGGGGGAACTTCATCCCCGTATGCTGAAGTTTTTGTTTTTATAACTGGAGAACTTCAGCCCCGTATGCTGAAGTTCCCCAGTTACAAAGACAAAACTTCAGCTCTAGAGCTGAAGTTCCCCAGTGTAACTGGGGGAACTTCAGCCCCGTATGCTGAAGTTTTTGTTTTTATAACTGGAGAACTTCAGCCTTGTATGCTGAAGTTCCCCAGTTACAAGACAACAACTTCAGCTCTAGATCTGAAGTTTGCAAGCTACTTCAGGCCCGTTTACTAGAATGCTGAAGTTTTGCGTGATTGCCTTTGCTACTTCAGCCCCGCATGCTGAAGTTATGCGCAAAAGCGGGTACGAATGCAATTTTTTTTACAAAGCGGGTATAAGTTAAAACGTGGCACAAAAAGTGGGTACGGATGCAAAAGCGCCGGAAGGCTCCCTATAGTTAACTTCTTCTTTTCCTTTTAATTATGCAATTCATATTCTGAGGTTTGTAATAATTTGTAAAAAATGATTCTGGGGTTGGATAGTGGAAATGGGTGGGGGATATGCATGCTATAGTGTAAGTATGGGTAGATATCATGTTTTTCTAGGTTTATTTTTTTTATGCGCACTAGTAACTATGTCTAGGAATCAACTATGCCATGTATTTAGATACCATGTCACTTAGGTTCATACATCTCCTTTTCTTTCAGCATGTCATCACTCCTTGTCTTTACTTAGAAATCTTATTCATAGGATCATTAATAACAACAAAAACTGTTACCATTTGATTTTGTCCATGCATTCTGAAAAAATATAGTCTAGATCATGCCTTAGAACAAATGTATTAACAAATATGCAATCATGCTATACATGTAGAGATCCTGTTCTAGGTAAACAACGATTAAAATCTGTCACCTGTGCTATTCCTGAAGTTGTGCCTAGTATTGTGATCTTGCATTCATTTAGAAAAAATCATGTTTAAGTTATCATGCTGCATTATAAATCATGCCTTAGGGTCATACTTACTCAAATCACACCTAGTTTAAATATACATGTCTAAAACAGTCCCTGTTTAATAAGCTGGAAATCGGTCTTTGGTAAACACTTAGAATCACATGCTATTAGGATTGGTAATCTGAAACCCTTTTAACAAAGTTGTACATTTGCTGCATGTTATTTTACACCTAGGCAAACCTTAGGAAATCAGTTACAAGGAATAAAACCAGAACTGTCCTTTGTGATTAGTGTTTAACTGTCAGCATGTNCCTTAATTGAAGTCCTATATGTTTTATTATGTGTCGCCTTAGTAATTTTTACCTTTAAAACCTGAGGGTCTGCCTAGAACCTCCCTCATAGGATAAAAGTCCTAAACTCCTCCAGGACTAATAGGAAGGGACGGGTAACAACATGCAATAGAGTTCGTGACCAACACGCGCTTTAATTACCTTCACAGGGTGGGAAAGGGTAGAATATTGATATGATGACTGGTGCGCTAAAACCACGTGTAGCCCCTGTTCGAGGAGTGTCATACCGGGTATTGCATTGATGTGATCCATATTATAAACAAACCTAGGAACCCCTTTATTCCCATAAACATGCTTAGACTGTAATTCTTTTCAAAATCTAGCTTTAATTTTAACTATTTCTAAACCTATGTGTACATAGACTAAATCCCCTACTATTTGAGCCATATTTGTTTATTTGCTAATTGTACAAAATTCACAAAAGCTGTTTGGCCGGGAACCGTACTTGTGGATCCTGAGGGGTGCCTAACACCTTCCCCTTAGGATAATTTCATCCCTTACCCTATCTCTGGTTAACAACGAAGTTGTAAATGAACCCCTTTAGTGTGCTAACACACCTTTAAAAATCATTAGTTGGCGACTCTCCTCTCTTCACTCTTCCTTAAAGGAGTTGTCCAAAAATATCAAAAACCCTGAC
>ML386893.1:137799-177345 GCA_005239525.1 Nicotiana knightiana | reverse complement strand
TATATATATATATATTGCATTTTCAATTTTCCCCTCACGTTGGGTAAAAACTTAAAGCAAATTAAAAGAAAAAAGACGAGTGAATTTAGGGGTAACAAGGATACTATTATGGTATATTGTATACTATTATAGCATACTGTTACAGTATATTGCATATTATTACAGTATACTATAACAATATATTGTATACTGTAATAGTATGCTATTGCAGTATAACAATATACTCATATAGTATATTATATACTGTAGCGGTATATTATTAGGTAACTGTGTTCTTCTTCGATTATTACAATATACTGTTGCAGTATATTGTAAACTATACTAGTATACTGTTGTAGTATTTCTATATACTCCTACAGTATATTGTATACTGTAGCGGTATATTATTGGGTAGTTGTGTTCTTCTTCGATTTTCAGTTGAAAATTTCGATCTCAATAAGCTCTAATCAGCTCCAAATGCTATCAAATTTCAGTATGAACTTTCAGAAGGTACTATAAGCAATATTTAACAGTACCCACTTTGAATCAAACAAGAAATCTTCAAAATAAAATTTTTAAATTCAAGAGCTTCAAGCCCAACAATGGTGCATATTAAATTTTAAATACAGGAGCTTCAAGCTCATCAATGGTAGATCTTCATACACACACAAAAATCAGAGTTGGGAAACTTAATATATAACTTCAACAACACATGGGTTCAGAAATACAAATAAATACAAAAATAATACTAATATAGAAAGAAGATTTTGGAGTGGAACTCATGTACAGTAATATTGAAGATAGAAATAAAATCTGAAGAAAAATTCACAAGTCAAATCAGTAATTGTTGGTTCAATATAAATTCATCTTCTTCACTGGTTCAACTCCATTTCAACTCAAAATTGAAAATCCTACTCCAAAATCTCTATCAAATTGACTCAAAATTTAGCCACAATCTCCAATTGACTTTTCAAAGACACTCCGATGAGACGAAACTACTACATAATGTCAAACTCAGTTTATGAATTTCAAGTTTCAAGGTCCTTCAATGGTGGATTTTTTAACTACCAGATTTTTGAACACACACTCGTAAGCAAAACAAGTACTTTTAACCTCCAAGAAGCTTGGCCAAACATGCTCTAAATGACACAATTTAAATAAATATGAAGTGTTCGAATGGTTATAGATTTAAATTGGATGGCTAAATTAAATATTTGCACAAATTTAGAGGGTTGTCTATGCGTTTGACCTTTTTAAAATTCTAAATCATCACCGATAAATTAAAATTAAAAATGAGTATAGCTACTAAGTACAGAGAAATTCTACTTTAAAATTTTTATTAAAGAACAGAGGGAACATAAATGTTTGGAACCAAATATAAGCTTCAGCCATAAAGGAAAAAAAAGAAAAGGAGAAGAAAAAGATGGGGATAAGTGCAGGGCAGTTGCAGTAGAAGAATAAATTATAAAGTTAGATATGCGGGTAAATACTTTTGGTCGGATAGGTATTTAGTGTAACTAGTTTGAGACTAGGTAAAAACGGGTAATTATTTTATATTATGTAGGTATAAAGCATAAATTGCTCTTAAATAAGAGACCTACGATGTAACATTTCCAGTTTTGTTTTTTTTAAAAGCCCAACTCGTTGGAGTAATGGCAGCCCAAATATCTTCCAACAGTTCAAATTCGAATCTCAAACCCGATTAATTCCGACCCGCCAATTCCACCCATTTTCTTTCTCCGACGAACTCACTCCCATCAGTTTCTACAACGAAATAGAAATGTATGTTCCTCTTTTTTCTCTAATCCACTGAAGGAAGCTGGAAAGAAAATTAGTTGTTTCTTCAGTTCTCAGTTATTTTCCGTCAGGTACGTAATACATATTGGTATTTCCCCCCCTACATGCATATAGTTTTGAGTTACAAATTTTCTAGTTTGCCTCTTTAGAATCCTTCTTAGTTATTAGAATCGCTGATGTAGATATTTGGCACGATTTGATTTTTAGCACTGCTGTGTTAGAATGGGAGCTTCTCTGCGATTTGAGTTCTTCAACTGTAACCTTTTACTAAAGGGAATTAACTCAACCCGCTTATCCAAAAAGGTTGGAGTGAGAAACTCTTTTTTCGCTTTACTTTTTTGGTACAGATTATTATTCAGTACCTAAGGTTCGGTTCTACTATGATTGCAGCTAAATATAACCTCTGCTATTAAACATTCCCAGAAACAGGGAGAGCTACTATCTCTCGCTATCTTTGATGTTGCTGATCAGAAGTAAGTAACAATTTTACACTACCCTTTAACAGCTTTGTTTGAACACTGAACCATATGAGTTATATTTGATAGTGGATTACTCCTTTTCTTGAAGTTATTAGGTATATTTCACAGAGTATTATCTCAAGCTGAATTTCATGTTAAATGTTTTGTTTTTATTTTTATTTTTTATCTTCTCTTATTTTTTTGTTCTTTAATTATTATGGGCGTGGATGCAGGAAAGTTCAGAAGGCTGGAAAAGTAGAACATCACTTATGGAAGAAAAGGGAATCTGCTGGATCTGGGCAAAAAGCCCTCAATCTTGTTCGGCTTGTAAGTTTTGTCAAATTATTCTGGCTTATTATTATAGTACTATGTGAAAAGGTATATTTTCTCTTATACCTGAAGTAGATGTTTTTTCAACGTTGCCTTCTGTTTTCTTTTTGATCTGTAAATGGATAGATTTCTGGACTTCCAAATGAGAAAGAGTCTGTTTATCGTGCATTAGATAAATGGATTGCATGGGAGACAGAGTTCCCGTTGATTGCAGCTGCTAAGGCTCTAAGAATCTTAAGGCAACAGCGGATGTGGAAACGAGTAATTCAAGTACGACGCATGTGAATTTTATTTATTATTTTTAGCATGGGAAATGGCCTATGTTGGATAGCATCTTGTCTTGATAAATTATGAAGCTTTGTAGTAATAAATATCACTTTTCACCAAGCTATGACATTTAAAGCCTTTACTTAGCTTCATAAGTATCACATTCAACTACTTATTGAATTGACTAAGAACAAAAGGGTTTTGTTTCTTTTTCTTTCCTTTTACCATTTCCTTTTGAATTTGCAAGACTAAGAACTCTGATGCTGTTGCACTCTTAATTTTCTTAGTTGTGTGGAAATGTTATTTATCTCTTGTCACTACACAACCATCATCAACTCTTTTTGCAATCCATCTTGATGTAGTTGTGGTTCATTACCAATTCTACAAGTATTACTCGAATGTATTGACTGCCAGCTTCATGTTAGTAGAAATTGAACTTGATGCCGAGATTTAATTTAACTCCTCTCGATTGTCAGGACATACTAAATCCGCTTGGTAGAAATGAGAAGTCCGTGTGGTTGAGTTTATGTGAGTCTTGATTGTTAGACAGATCATGGTGACTAGTTTGACTGGGTACTCTAGTCTTTCAGAATGGCCATTAATGCTTGATCTTTCAACAATTAATGCTTGATCTTTATCACTCTATGCTTAGGTTGCTAAGTGGATGTTGAGCAAAGGTCAAGGAGCAACAATGGCAACCTATGATACACTTCTACTGGCATTTGATATGGACAAAAGGGTAGATGAAGCAGAAACACTATGGAATATGATTTTGCATACAAGCACACGGTCTGTCTCAAAACAGCTCTTTTCCAGGATGATTTCATTGTATGATCATCATCATGTGCCAGAGAAAATAGTTGAGGTAAATGAAGCTCGTTTGCATAATTCCTAATTAGTTTCAAGTATAATTGGTTGTTTAGTTCCCTACCTTCAGAGCATCCTGCTTCCATATACTATTCTCTCTTCTATCTTTTTCGTAATGAATTTCCTCTACTCTTGAAAGTTTATTATTGTTTTCTGAAGCATGCTCCTTGAATTTCAGGTGTTCGCAGATATGGAGGAGTTAGGGGTAAAACCCGATGAAGATACAGTCAGAAGAGTTGCAAGAGCCTTCCAAATTTTGGGCCAAGAAGATAAGCGTAAACTGGTTCTCCAAAGGTATCAAAGCAAATGGAAATATGTCCATTTCGATGGTGAAAGAGCAAGAGTGAGAAGAGACACGGAATGAATAAAGCTATTCGGAGAATGCTTATCAAGTGGTATTGGTTAACGTCTTGATCAGATGCATACAGTCTTTTCTCTGGAGTGTTTGTTTCGTTTCTATGCCTTGCATTGGTGGGGAAGACTGGTATGTAGTTGGATGATATTGTACATATACTGGAACATATTCATGTCGGAGAACATCGAACTTGCTGTAATTCTATTGATATATGCCTGTTGAGATTGTGTTTTGAATATCAAGACTCTACTTGGCTGATGATAGGACACATAACTAGAGTCTAGAAGTCAACAAGATTGATCAAATTGTATCCTTATTGCAGTTGGTTGCTTTTGCAAAATCAAGGGTAGCAAACCATACTACAACTTATAGTGGATGGGATTTTCCCAGTTATACTGATTTCATTGGGCTTTTTGATAGGATGCTTGGTTATGGAGGTGGTGTTTCGTTTATGTTTTAACATAGTGGTATCTAAATTTCATGTACAGAGACCTTCCTTTCAACTATTAATTGTTTCGAAGTATTCTTATAATGTAGATAGACCTTCATTTCTACTATTTATTGTGTATGTATATACACAATTCTTTAAGTTTTCTCACATCATATAGGGAGAAGGGCTAAATTTGCCCATATAGCATTTAAAATTTAGCAACTTTGTCTACCGTTACACGTTCGATCAAATTTTACCCTTTCGTTTTTGCTCTTGACCCTCATTAGCTCCAAACTGGGATTCTTTTTTTATAACTCTAGTGTTCAACTAGGATCATTTCTTTTTTTAGGGAGAAATTTAAAAGTAGCCAGATTTACAAGTGGTAATTGAAAAATAGTAACAACTTCAAAAGTAATCAAAACTTTGTCACTTTTCATGTAAAGATAAATTTGAACAAAAATATTGTTCAAAATCCGGTAAAAATTCCAGCATAAGTTCGAAATTTTTTACATATGAACTTCCAGTATAACATGCTGAAATTTCATAATGTGTTGGAGTTTCATTATAATATGCTCGAAGTGCATACACACGTGCTTCAATCTCCAGTATATTATGCTGGAACTTTCCGTGCGCCTGAGTTCCAACATAATATGCTGGAAGCTCATACACATGTGCTTCAATTTCCAGTATATTATGCTGGAACTTTCCGTGTTGCAGCAAAATAGCGACTATTTTTCAATGATTTTGCAAACACTGACTATTTTTCAATTACCAGTCTGAAAACTAACTAGCCCGTGCTATTTTAACTTTTTTTTTTAACTGTAGTGTTCAACTAGGATCATTTGTTTATAGTTGGGGTCGACTTAGGCACTCAAAAAATTTTAAAAGTCAAGAATAGTTTTAAACCATATCCAAAAGTTAATAGGGAAATTCGCATTCATTTTTTTCCGGAAGAATTTGGACGTGTTGTGTCCACCCATTTTAATCTAGATTATCGTTAAGGGTTAGGGCAAATATGAAATGATTTGCCAATAACAAATATTTGAACATACCAAAAATATAAAGGAGGGTAAAATTGACCAATTTCAGATGATATCATAAGCTAGCGGAGACAAAAATTATAGAATGACCTCAAAAAGGCTAACCAGTGCAAATAATTCGGAATGGGGCAATTGCCGGCAGAGAGTTGTCCAAGCTCACATACGAAAGGGGCCCTCTTTTATGGTAAAAATTACCCGCTTTATTTTTCTATTTGTATTCATACTCATTTTTTTTTGTTAAATACCTTTTAAAAGATGATTTTTCCCTATTTGATCGTCCCTTTTAAATCGAACTCATCCTGCAGAAGTATGTTTAGTCTCAAGTATTAGGAAACTGAACAAAAGAATTTAATTATGAAGTTCATAAAAAATTTATTAGAAAATTACATACTGCAGGAGAAAAACGTAAGCACATTGAAGTTAAAGTTTTGGCAAATGTACTAGAACATTTTAGCTTGTTTATACTGAAGTTTTCGAAAAAAGCTCATGAAAAAGTTGTTTAATGCATGACAAAACTTAAGCATGAACTAAATTTAACTTCAGCATGCAAGAGAAAATTATATAGTACAGGAGGAAAACTTCAGCAAGTTTTTCCTGAAGTTTTTACAAATGAACTAAACAACTTCAGCATCTTCTGCTGAAGTTTCGGAAAAAACTCATGACAATACTATTGAATCCAAAACAAACTTCAACATATTTTAGGGCTGAAGTATTAGCAAATGAACTAAAAAACTTCAACTTATTTATACTGCAAGAAAAGACTTCAGCGTTTTGGTGTGAAAAACTTCAACAGTTTTGTCATGAAGTTTTTACAAATGAACTAAACAACTTCAGCATCTTCTGCTGAAAATTTTGAAAAAGCTTATGACAAAACTATTGAATCCAGGACAAAACTTCAGCATATATTAGTGCTGAAGTATTAGCAAATGAACTTCAGCATCTTCTACTGAAGTTTTTGAAAAAGCTCATGACAAAACTATTGAATTCAGGGTATTTTAGTGCTGAAGTATTTGTAAATTAACTAAAACACTTCAGCATCTTGTGCTCAAGTTTTTGAAAAAGCTTACGGCAAAACTATTGAATTCAGGACAACACTTCAGCATATTTTATCCATCAAAAAACTTCATGCTACTGTGATTAAAATATATGGGTCGATTAAATTAAAACTTAAAAAGCATAATGAATTCATGAAGATCAATCAGTTTCAAAAACTAATTTGAATTCTGAAGATGATTTACAATACTTATAATGTATTTTGTAATTTGAATTCTGAAGATGATTTGAATTTAGAATTTGAATCTGGTTCAACTTTCTGGTTTCGTGATTATGGCAGATGCGAGAGAAGATGTGAGGAGGGACGGAGTGATGGAGGAGAACCGTGTTATGCGTGATGCATCTTTTATATGTGTTGGCAGGGGTATAATGGTCATATTATTACGAATGTTTTGTTAACCGGTTACCAAATCAATAATTTTTAAAAATAGGTACAGGTTAAAAGGTGACACAAATATAGGATATGGCTGCAAATAGCCATCTTTTATGTTGGATTTTTTACCTAGTTATACTATATTAGAAACTTATTAACCATTTTTCCTTAGGTTCCTTAAAAATTATATTGTATATCCATATTTAGTATTTATGTACAAAATCATGATAAAAGAAGGATCCCTTAATCATAGGAATTAATTTGTAACTACATCTCCCATCTCAATCTATCAACTTAATTAGCCTCCTACAATCACGATTTTCTTTCCAATTTAATTTTTTTTAAAAGTAATTCTCTCTTTCATACGAATCAACCAATATCTCTCTCTCCCTCGTACAAATCAAATTATTATCTCTCTAAACTTGTAGCACCATATATTTCTCTGAATCAATTCCACCAACAACCATTAAAAAGCTTCAACTATTGACAAATCCATCGACATTATCTTTGAAATTGCAGGTGGAGGGGATTGCCATTGACATACCATTAAAAAGTTTCGAAGCTTGAATTAGATTTTTGGATTTTACGAATTTGTGATTTCTTTGGATTGAGTGTTTTTGAAAACGATTGAAAATATCCGTTAGAGTTTATATCTCAATTTTAGGGGAGATTCGTTAAGTTTAAAGTTGGTTTTTAGGTTGAATTTCTGATTGAAACTCGAGGAAGAAGAAGTTTCAGAATTGTATTATGATTGTATGATAAATGTATCGTAATTGTATCTGAGTTGTATTTGATACGTCAATACCTAAGAATTCCAATACAATACTAATACTATTAAAATATAATATTGTATCATAATTTAAGTTTAGAGTTGGTTCTAGGAGGATGTTTTAAATTGAAACTTGAAAAAGATGAAGATCAAAGTTGTATCATAATTTAGAATTGTATCACGATTGTATCATAATTGTATCACAATTTGTACCTAAAATAATATATGATACAATGCTAATACAAATATAATATGATATTGTATTAGTTTAAGTTTAGAATCGGTTTTAAGTTGTATCATAATTGTATCAGAATTATGTAAGAAATCTTTCGGGATTGTATCAAATTTGTATTTGAATTATGAGCAGTTGTGAGTTCGTGACGAATTTCACAGTTTAATAACAAATATATGATAATTATATATTAATTTATTAGTAATGTATCAGGTATTATTTTGGATATTAATGTACCATCTACAAGTTAGATACAATTGTGATACAAGTATTATACAATTATGTTTTACGCATTGATATATCTGATACAATTCAAATACAATTATGATACAATCCCTAAATATTTCTTCATTTTCAGTGTTGTTCGGTCTCCCAACAAAAGAACGATGCAATTGATGATTTAATAATATAAAGTTGTCGCCAATGGTGGGAAGAGAGAAGATGGAGATTCTGGGCGTAGATTAAGAGATTTTGATGTAAAAAAAAGGAGAGAGAAGAGGAAAGGAAAAAAAGAAAGAAAATGATATAATTGAATCCCTTAATTGAAGGTACTAATAATGGGATGAGAGCCTTTTAAGGAGCAATCTACACAATTGTAAGAAAAACCTAGATACTTATTAAAAACTACAAAACATAGAGAATATTAGTAAATAAGTTTCTAATATAGTATAGCTAGTTAAAAATCCCTTTTATGTTTCTTTCCTTTTTAGTACTCGAAAATTACAGCCCGTTTAGATTAGCTGATTGTAAATAGCTGATAAGTTTGAAGTGCTGAAACTGATTTTTAATATAAGCATTTACGTGTTTGGATAGAAGTGCTGAAACTGATAATAAGCAGTTGATGTGTTTGATAAAAAATGTTGATAAGCTATTCTTTTGTTAAAATGAATAAAATACCCTTGAATACTTTTCAAAAGATTATAAATTAAAAATTTTCTTTGTAAAGAAAATAATTAGCAACAAATATGGAATGAAGACAAAGTCAAGAAATTATTTTGAGAAAAATATTTTGTGAATTAGAAAATTTTATTAAAGATAAATAAGTAAAAATATTGTCAAACTAAAAGTGCTTATAAGTTGGGGCTGACCGGCTTATGGCTGATTTTAGTATAAGTATGGGAGGTGCTTATATTCTCATTTCAAAAAACTAAATACCAGCCGTCCACTGTACAGAACGCAAAACGCCTTTGTTAAGCAAAGAGAGTAAACAGAGATGATTGATCCGTCGGAGAAAATCGAAAGGAATCTGGGTATCAATACCATTATATCGGTAGTAAAGTTAGGACAGCTAACTTCAATCATTTTCTTGTTAGCTATGGCACCTATCTAATATTTACATTCTTAAAATACTACTGCACACTGAGACTTGATAAAGATAGAAATGAGAAATGCATTGTTTATTCTTTATAGAGAATTCTTTGCTTCAAAAGTAAAAGTTATGTGCACCGAGGGAAAACCAAAAAGAAAAACAGAGCACTATATCTATACTGCTTTGGTTTGAGGATTTATGCCAATTTGACTGCAATTGGACTCCTAACATTATGGATTCCATCATTCCAGGAATACCATCCAAATACATATTGATCTTTCGGAATACTGTCAATCATATCACTTCGAGCTTTCACTGTAATAGTGAACGTCCTCTTCGAGCCAACGTGCTTAAAAGACAAGACGGGAGGAGAAATCTCAACAGAGAATCCCAATGGAGGTTTAGCACTGGCAAAGTAAACACGTTTTGGTGCACCAACATTTGTCAATCTTCTGCTAACAGTAACAGAGCCGTTGAGATTAGGAACAGCAAGAGATGGATAATTTAGGTTGTTAGGCAAATGTGATTTCTTGGGACACTTGAAGGATTTGTCAAGATCCTTAATACCAGACGCGCAGAGGAAGAGAAGATAGTCTTGGTAGGAAGCGTCGTAGACAAGTCCAGGATCTGCTGCCTTTGATGGCCTGAAATGCCCTCCTCCGAATTGGAATGGATCTGCTGGCTTCCCTGATGCATCCGTTATTTGCTCACCAACATTATTTCTTATTTCAGCTGAAATATATACACGATTGATCAGTGTAGAGAACAAACTTAAAGACGAGAAAGCAGTTTAACTTCTATACACTGACTATATAAAATAATGTTTACACTATCAGGTCACCTAAAAAATCAACGGTAAAGGGTCAAAAATATCCCTTTACTATCGAATATTGTTTAAAACTGTCCTCCGTTATACTATTTGGTCAATTATGTCCCTCCCGTTATACTATTGTTTGAATCTACCCCTAATTTAGACGGTTGATCACGTGTCACTCTCAAATTCAATTGACTCATCCCCAATTTAAAATACCTGATTCATCTCTTATCCGCCCCGTCACCCGACCCTTAACCCTCCAACTAACATAACTCCACCAAATACGACCAGGTTTTCGGTGTTGTTCCAAGCAATCATTAAACGAAATTTTTGACGTTGTTCCTAGCAATTATTATTCGAACAAATGAATGAAAATAATATCAAGTTGAAAGCACAATTGAATAAGTTCATCACGTGATTGTGCTTCCTTATTAGCTGAAGTCCGAAGCAAACTTTTGCACAGTGACCAAAAAGATTTATGTTAGCACGAGCAGATTTCTAAAGGTCACCGAATTTTTTTTTATTAACATGAGTAGATATCTAAAGGTCACCGGAAATCCAAAAATAACGAGCAGATTCAAGGATTTTCAGTGGAATATGGCAAGGATCCATTTTTCGGCTAAGTTCAAAAAGTTCCGAAAACCTCCTAAGTTTTTAGATCCAACAAATTACAAAGAAGAAAGAGAAAATGACTCGAAAAAAATGATGGAGAGGGCCGAGTCAGTGGAGTTTTGGCCATTTTTTTGGTCAAGATCTACAATAGATCTTGTCGGTTTTCATGGTGATTGAAAAAATAAAGAGGGAAAACAACGAGAGGGGGGATTTGCATCTATACCCGCTTTTTGGGTCACGTTTTAACTTATACCCGCTTTGCAAAAAAAATTACAAACGTACTCACTTTTCACCTAAACTTCAGGCATACGTGCCTAAAGTAGCAAAGGCAATCACGCAAACTTCAGCATTCTAGTAGACAGCTGAACTTAAGCATTCTACTAGCTGAAGTTTTGTTCTCTATTTGTTGAATTGAACATATTTTAGATGAAGTTTTACCCTGGATTAAATAGTTTTGTCGTAAAGCTTTTTCAAAAATTTCAACAGAAGATGCTGAAGTTATTTAGTTCATTTGTACAAACTTCAGCACTAAATAAGCTGAAGTTTTGTTCTGGATTCATTAGTTTTGTCGTAAAACTTTTTCTAAAAAACTTCAGCAGAAGATGTTGAAGTAATTTAGTTCATTTGTAAAATCTTCAGCACTAAATAAGCTGATATTTGCTGAACTTCAACATGTTTTGGCTGATGTTTTGTTCTATATTTGTTGAACTTCAGCATATTTTAGCTGAAACTTTGTTATGTTTGTGATGAACTTCAGGTCTGAAATTTGTTTTGTATTTGCTGAACAACAACATTCTAGGAGCTGAAATTTTTTGTTTATATTTGCTGAACTTCAGCATTCTTAACTTTATTTGTTTGGAAGTTATTAGGTTGGTCGAAGTACATAACCAGCAAACGTTAATCTTCAGCAGAAAGTTCATCCCTATGAACTGAAGTTTCATAGCAGCACCAACAACAGCAGAAGAAAGAAGAAGAAAACGAAGGAGGAGAAGGAAGAGGAGAAAGGAGGCTGAAGTTGTTTAAAAAGTGGGTACAAGTTAAAATTTTTAAAAAAAAAAGGGTATAGGTTAAATGGGAGCGACCAAATAGGGCGCCTCGCGCAATTTTTACCAATGAGAGAGAGAGAGAAGAGGTAGACGGTGGTGGTGAAATTCTGATTTTTTCGGCGAGATTCACCGGTTCCATTTGCTGGTTTGGTGGAACAGGATTGCTGTTTGGATGACGAAACAAGAAAAGGAAGAAGAAGAAGAAGAGGAGGGAGACAAATACGGGGTCGGTAAGGTTAGTGCTGCCTGAAGGAATTTTCTGATGAGCTGCCATTTCCGGCGATTTTGGTGTGATGTGAGGAAAGAGGGAAGAGAGTGGGGCTGGGGTCATGTCTGATGGGTTATTTTGGAGTTGGAGGGATTTAGGGTCGGGTATCGGGTCGGATAAGAGATGAATCGGGTATTTTAAATTAGGGATGTGTCAATTGAATTTGAGAGTGACACGTGGTCAGCCGTCTAAATTAGGGGTAGATTCGAACAATAGTGTAACAGGAGAGACATAATTGACCAAATAGTATAACGGAGGACAGTTTTAAACAATATTCGATAGTAGAAGGACATTTTTGACTCTTTACCGAAAAAACAATTATAGTATTATCTGTTCTGTTGGTTCAAATACTGTCAGTGTGTATGTAAGTTACGAGTAAGTTCAAAAGTAGTTGAGAAGAGGTACCTGAGGTTATGAGAGCAGATCTTATTGCAGCACTGCTCCAAGTGGGATGTATAGCCTTCAAAAGTGCAGCGGCGCCACCGACATGTGGGCAAGACATGGAAGTACCTGAGATTATGTTATACTCGACCACACGATCATCAATATCTAGCTTCGTGGGGGAAGATCCGCCACTCCATGCTGCCAATATATTCAGCCCTGGTGCCGTGATATCAGGCTGTGGAAGTAGCGAAAAAAAAAATTTAATTTAGACGAGGAAGCATAAATCATAAGTCAGGTAAATGTCTTAAGTTTGTTATGTAAATTCTGACCTTGAGGATATCAGGTGCAACTGCACTTGGACCTCTACTAGTGAATGAAGCCATGTAAGGTGCTGGTTTAGAATGCAAAACTGTTTTAGCTGGGACAATATAGGCCACCGGGGACTTTGTAGAATTGATGTAGTTGAGAATCTGAACTGCACTTTTATAGTCCACTGCAGTGGCTGGAAGAAAGTGAGGATCAGCCACTAATTCAGCTCCATTTGCTTTATTATTTCCTAGTATGTAACCAATCCCTCCTGCCCTTTTCACCTCTCCACCTTTTCCTACTCTTGTCCCGTTCCCTCTCAAGCATATTACTATCTTCCCCTTGGCCTTTTTCGGCGAAAGGGAACCTGGTAAACATTGCCTGAATTTTTTTTTTGAAAAAGTTTCAGATAGTGTTTAACATAATCAACCAAAAGAAAATTATGATTGTTAATTAAAAATATTGAAACTTTGAGGCAAGGAGAGTACCCTGCTACATCTTTGATTACGTTAGAGTTGATTACTTGTCCTGCATAAACTAGAGGGTACATCTTCTTCTCGAGCTTGTAAGGTGTAACTGTTTGTCCCTGATATTAAGCAAAACATACAAGACGAAAAACGGATTCAATTTCATTCCAATAAGAATGTAATGAAATAGATAAAGGAAAACGTTATGATCTTAGTGTTACAACATTTTAGATGAAATAGTGTACAGAAAATGAATAGATTATCGTGTTACTTACCATAAATTTCTTGCCATTTCCTAGGATAACAGGTGCCAAGAATGCTCTGTCAACACTGCTAGCACCAACAGTGATAATCCAGGGAGCTGTATTAGACAATGTAGAAGGTGCAGGTCCTGAATTTCCAGCACTACAAGACACAACTATATTTTTCTTCACTGCGTGAAGTGCTCCAATAGCAATGCTATCTTGATCAAAAGGCTGAGGTTCTTTTGTTCCAATGGAAATGCTAATAACATCAACGCCATCTGCAATAGCATCATCCATAGCTGCTAACATATCTTCGTCAAAGCAAGTGTTTCCATCTTCTTTGCCCTCCTCCGGAATAGCCCAGCAGACTTTGTACATTGCTAGCCTTGCGAGTGGCGCGCCACCCGAGGCGGTGCCAGATGCAAAGCCACCAATGGCAGAGACATTTGGAACCTTTCTGCCTCCTGCTGTTGATGATGTATGAGTTCCATGTCCATCCTTGTCTCGTGGAGATAGATAATCTAGAGTTCGGTTTAGAGGGCCGTAATATTGCTCGTAACCTTTGATGTAGTACCTAGCTCCAATTATTTTCCTGCAATAGAAGTCCCAAAGTAGCATAGGAGAATAAATATTAAAGTTATCTTACATAATTAGGAGAAGCAAATTCAGGATTTAGAGTTGGTGAGTTCAGAGCATATATGTTCAAAATGCGTGTACTCTTTTTATATGTAAAACATTTTAAAAAATTTCATTCAAGTAGAACCAATTTTCTACCAAGATAGGCAAGAATAAAAGAACTAGAATTATCTCGCTAGTCAAAGAGATGCTATAAAAATAGGCAAGAATAGGAGACCAAAAATTATCTTACTAGGCAAAGACAGGTCACAATGGAGAGCTCATAGGTGGAATCAACGTGACATATCACAATTAAGGAATGAGGTAGACCGGGAAAGAATTATGGATAAAGGTCTTTCCATCTTTCTTAATAAGTAGCCCTTTTTTATTTGGAAGATGGGCGCATTAAGGCATGATTTAGAGAATGTCTCCAAATAGGGCTCCACTAGTTCGGCTAGCTAGTAAGTGATTCTTGATCGGGGGCTGACCCTATGAAATAAAATTATTTAGTTTAACTCACAGAACCATCCTGCGTGAGATGATCAATTAGACAAGATGATGCATGAGGGGATCACACTATCTAGTAATAGAGGAAAAGGTATACAAAATCATACATTTTGAGTACCACATATGTAGCATGGTTATATACGAGAAGGAAAATATGACAAATTAGGCTAATATATTCCATCCACCCCCTACCCTTTAAAAAGAAGGAAAGAAAAGGCTTTCTTTGAACAAATTAGGACAAGATGTGATAATCAGGCCCACTCCTCCCAACCTCACTAAAGAAACTTCAAAAGTTTTACTGCTCTAGTGCTCTTTTCGTGACTTAACAACTAGAAAACAAAATATCAATCTAAAAATGGTGGAACTTCATCATCAACTTTCTAAAGGTGAAAAAGCTGCTGCATGGAAGTCATGAGATAGTAAAAATGAATAATATTACTGGCTACTACTGAGGATATCCGTGCAAAGCTGGAAGTAAGGGCCTCACAAATTAAAATTTCTTTATAGACTTCACAATAACCATAATGACAACACACATGCAAAAAAAACAAATTAGCATTGGAAGGATACAAAGTTCACAAGATGGCAAAGCAAGAATCCAAAAAACAATTAGCAGCTTGTCAGCATAACCTCTCTTGGTTTGATTGAAATGGACAATTTTGAAATTATTACACTGATATACTAAGGCCACCAAAGGACAGGCATGGACACCCAATGGGTCCTGTCCTCTCAAAATAACTATCTCTTCAACTCTTTAGAGAGGTGAAAGATTTAAAAACTAAACATGTATCTACTTCCGTTTAATTGCTTTTAAGCTTAATTATGAGAATGGTTTAGGGTCAACTGATATAGAAGACAAAGGAAAACTTCCCAAAATCGGCATTGAAATTGACCTTTTGGCCTTTTCTATTACAAGCCATTTAAATTCAATTAATTTTACGAAGTTAGGTCAATGTATAAGAGACAAGAGATAAGTGCCGAACACTTCATTTCCAAACAAATCCTGAAATCCATAATTGGATAATCAAGGCGTCATATGATAGGTGCGCACAAAACTAGATGGCATGTTCATTAAGCCTGCTTATGAAATTTAATAGCAACAACAACTATTATGCCAGTTCCAAATAAGTTGGATTTCGACTAAATAAATATCATATTTTTTGTTCAAACTCATCTCAGCCTTATAAAATTTAATAAAGTTTATTAAAAAAAGAAAAATAAAGAAATACGTATTAGGTTGGTATATTCGATACATAAACCAAACGTCTAAAGTAGTAAATCAGCTTATTTTAGCAGGAATTCCCAAAACAAAAAGAATGTGATCTAGGGTTGTAGAGCAGCTGAACATTTTCTAACCCAAGAATGGCTAAAATCCACATTAATAATTGTAAAACAGGTATAAATCACATCATCGAGAATTCGAGATAATAAAAAGGGATAGGAAAAAAAGGAGGAAAGAAAGAAAAAGTTAAAGGAAAGATAGAAAACATATGGAGGAGGAATTACACTCACTTATTACAGTTTGAAGAGTTGAAAGAATCTCCAGATTGGCAGATTCCTTTCCATGGCTTTGGAATCGGTCCCATCCCTTCATCACTAAAGCTCTTAGATTCTGGCCACAGCCCTGGTGCATCATCCAACAACATTCATCACATAAACATCTTAATTAATACTCCATCCGTTTCAGTGAACTTATTTCCTTTTTAGTCCGTTTCAAAAAGAATATAATACCACAAATTCCAAAATTATCATTTTTTCTTAAATTTCGTGTTCAGTCAAACAGGTTCACATAAATTGGAACGGAGGGAGTACTAGTTACCGTTGATAATCTCGTAATTAATGTAGAAACAGTTACACGTTCATCTTATATAACCATAATAATCCTTAAACATATTAAATTCTTATAGCTTTTGACGTCCTTTGTTACGAGGCTTCTCAAATTTTTCCTTATATCTATGTGTATAAATAATTTAAAAAAAATATATATAATAGGCTGACTCCTCACGTGGTTACCCCTTTCTACTATTATACATACAACCGATTAGAGAAAACGATAATCACATGCTAGATTATGTTGTCCTTTGCGGAAATACATTTAAATTTTAAACAAAAGGAAACAAAATGCAATATTGGAAATTATGGTAAGCAAATATATATGTATGTACCGCTGTCAAGAACGCCAATAATGACATCTTTGCCATATCTGGCTTTCAATAGCAAGTCATCCTTATTCAAGGAATTTGGTTGCACTGACTCTTCCACTCCAGAAAATTCCCATGACCTTGTTGTTTGCAATCTGTATTTCCTTGGCTCACTTTTATACACCGATACCACTTCTTCCAATTCTGTGTTCAAACAAAACCTAAGGTAAGTTTCTTATACATACATGCCCCTTGTTTTTCTTATACACTTGTAATTAAGGAATTTTTACACTATCAGATTAACTTGACCTAAGCCGGCCAACAAGTCACTCTAACATAGAAAATAGAGTATTAACCTGCTATAACCGATTAAATTTTACTACCATATATAACTTAAACTCTTTCTTTGAAAGGGTGAATTTTTTTCGTGGTTATTATACCAGATAACTTGGAGGCTTCGTGTGGGGTGAGAAGTGCAGCAAAGCCATTGATGCTGTGTTTGTAACTGTAAATAAGAGAAGATCTGGCTTCTTCTTCACTTTCCTTCACTGACATGAGATATGAGTGATGGTTTTCTTCAATCTCATGCAATGCTTTCTCCCCATTATGTCCTCCAATATACACTATATAAACCTATAAAACAAAACCCCATAATTAAAAGAAAGGGTAAACAGAAGTAGAATTGTGACTAAAGAATAATCAGAAACGAGAATTGTATATGCTTGTACCTGTTTTTCATGACATGAAGCCAAGATGGGAAGGAGAAGGAGAAGAAGAAAAGAGAATATGTAAAAATTCTTCATATTTAACCAAAATAAATATAATGACAGTGTATGGTATGAATAGTGAAGTGATTTATACAGAATAATGGATATTTATAGCAAAAAGGTTGTAGAATCTTATTTGGAATTGAATGAATATTTCTATCCGCTTTATGAAAGAGGCTTTACTTCCAAAGAAATTGTCTTTTTTAGACCTATTGTGGACCTAGAGAATCTCTAACTAAAAAGGGTAATCTGGTCATTAAAGTGACGTTAAAATACATAATTCATATACATATCAAGGCTAATTATTTCTAGCTCTGTGGCTTGAGTTAAAGAATCTCGAATTTGATTTCTTTAGTGAATAAGTTACTAAATAATAGTATAGCGGAAGAGAGAGAGAATCCAAGTTAAACAGAATTTAATTTGAATTAGAATTCTAATGGTGAAAAAAATTAGAATTCTACCATTGATGTATTTAATCAAATTAAAAACATATATATATATATATATATATATATATATATATATATATATATATATATATATATATATATATATATATATAACTTCTTCTTTTTGACAATGTTAACAGTGATGGGCAAAGGCGCGAGCACGACTAAGGCTAACACATTTGAAATCGGGAGAATATTGCACTATAGTTGAAATTTCAATTATTTAATAATTTCAGTGTTGACAACTTATGAATGTTTGTATATTATTACTCCCTCCGTCTAAAATTGAGTATTTAATAATACTCCATACTTTTCCCTCCGAATTAATGTTCTTTTCAACCAAAAATTACCATGTATTACATAGACCCACCTTTTCACTACTTAATGATTTTTTATTTGTGTGTTATTCTAAAAGAGGAACAGAAAATTATATGAAATCAGTTCTCGATATTTTCCCTTGCTTAATAATCAGAGCATTCACATTGCTAAATCATACTTATTCTTATAATAAATCAAACCTAAACATTGATTTAAGAAATAATCTTATAACGTCCAATATAAAGTATGAAACGTAAAGCCAAAAGGGAAAGCTTATTATTAGTAAATTGATCTAATCTTTATCTTAACATCAAGCAGACTATAATTTCCTAATAATCTCCCAAAAATTCACTGATGTGTATAATATGAAAGAAAGATATAGCATTTTATATTTTAGCTTCATCTTTGTTAAGCACCTCTCTAGATAATTTAATATTGTTTACCTCAAAATATGAGTAACAATTGAACTTGTAATGTGATTATAAGGATACGTGATCTGATTCAATGCCAACTAATAAACGACTGGATAAATACATAAATTAAACGATTGAAATAGATCAAATCAATGTCGTTTGCTAGTTATCGGCCTCGGTTTAGAGTAGGCTCGGGATCAAACGTTAAGAACCACAAGAACAATAAGAACAATATGGACAATAAGAACCATAGAGAATTAAGAGCGAGTAAAAGAGTAGAGTGTTTGTATTTCTCAGTAAATACGTATATGATTCGTGTCCTGTTACAAATGAACAGGGTTCCTCTTTATATAGTAGAGGAATCCTAAATAAGGCATAACTATAATTTCGGAAACAAAATGCACGATTGATATTGATAACCATTAAGGATTTTGTCAATCCCGAGATTTCCGGCCGAGATTCGTGGTCGACTGCGGATATCTTGTTATTCCGTTATTCGATGTCGATCTTGCCTGATCCCGATCCTTCGGTCTTCATGTTCTTTGAACTTGGGCTCGCTCCAATATGAACTTAACCTCGAGGCAGACCCTCGAACCCATAAAATCAAACGTGCTCGATTTTAACCGTATACAAATGTCACGAAACAATTGACATGAGTTTATTCTTTTTTCTTTCTTTTATTTTTTCAACTTTTAGGCGTTTATAAAACATATGAGGCAAATTGATTAAAGAAAAGGATGAACTATGTGGTGTATATCTTATAAATGAACTACTTTCTAGAAATAATTTTAATAAGTACTACCTTCGTTTCAATTTATGTGAACCTGTTTAATTGTGCATGGAGTTTCTAAAAAATAAAGTCTTTTGAAATTTGTGGTCCTAAACAAGTCAAAAAGGGTTCAAGATATTTGTGTGGTTATAAAAGCTTCTCACTAAGGATAGAATTGGAAGTTTAAGCTAAATTGTTTCCAAATTTAAAAAGGAGTCATTCTTTTTGAAACAAATCATAAAGAAAAGGAATTTTTACATTCCTATACCACATAGTAAACCTTATTACCCTCGATGTTTAAGGTTAAAGTTAATTACACTTAGTATACCAAATTACCAATTATATACCATAATTAATTTAGGGGTATATTTAATGGGCAGGTTTTTACTGCTTAATTAAAGGACCGTATATCCCAATATTCTCTCTCCTTACCCCTCACTTCCCCCACGTTTAGCTGCTGTTTACCCATAACTCCCCCATGTTTAGCTGCTGTTTACAGAGAACACACCTTCTTCATTTACAATCTCCATTCTACAGAAAATCGAACTCATCATTCTACAAAGTTGTTTCCCAATTTTAGTCAAGTTGAAGTTAATCCATGAAGAACATCAAAACTCCAAAAAAAAGTCCTAAAAAATCGACAGTAGGTGATATCCCCTCGTTTGATTTGGGGGTGTTAACACTAAAATCTCCCAAAAAACAAGTAAAATCTCAACATGCGATCGAAGAGACTGCTCATTCTTCATCCCAGACAAATCCGAGCCGAAATTAGAATAAAACATAAACATGATGTAGATGCTGGAGGAAGTTCTACACCATCCAAATAACTCAAACGAAAAATGAAAGAGGTTTTGCCTGACGATGATTTTGCTGAAGAGGTCCCAAAAATTCCAACAGGAAAGAAACCCAACTTGTCTCCTGCTTCGTCAAAACAAAAAATGAAGAAATTGTCTAAAAAACATCCAAAATTGGTTCAGAAAAAAACTTTGCTGAAGGTAAACATTTATTAGTTTCGTTTCCAGTTTTTTAGTTTGATTTTAGGATATAAAAATCTGCGTCTTACGTTTTTAGTGAAGTGTAGATTAATTGTCTCAATTTTGAAGATAACTTGTAGTTGTGATGTTCGACAATTTATAATTGTAATTTTTTGTAGTAATTTTGTAGTTATATTGTAGTTAGCTTTTAAATTTTAAATAGAGTTGTATTTTTTTTTTTTTTTTTGAAATCAATTTTTGTAGATAATGTTTATATTTGTAGATGTTTTTGTAGTGTTTTGTAGTTATATGTGTTGGTAGGCTGTACTATTTGAAGCAGATTTGTAAGTATTTTTTTGTTGATGCCTTTTTTTTGTCGAAAATGATTTGGGTTATAACTAATGTGTAGTGATTTTGTAGTTACATTTGTAGATAAAATGTAGCTTAATGTTTCCTTATTATACATTTTACTGATGTGAAATAATTTATCATTTTGTGTAGAATAGACATTATTTTGCCCCACATAATGTGGATTATGGGGTGCTTAGATTTCACACTTTGTGTGATCCTAGCATTCCTAGCTAGATAAAAGAGATGTTGTCTCCAAATGCTTTGAAGCTTTTTAAAAACACATGTTTTGGTTACTTACTGTCTCTCCCCCTCATATGCATGCAAAATCAAGTCATTCATCTTCTGATGAAGTATGAACTGAATAAGTCCAATGCATCATATTTTTCAGTCCACTTGAAATGTGAAAAAATGAATTTTTCATTGAGAGAGTTTTCTTTAATAACCGGTTTAAATTGTGTGAATCAGGTTACAGACTATGGATATACTTCTAGTTATGTTAGCAAGCTAATGAACAACTATTTTCCTAACAAAAAAAAAGTAGAGAAGTGGTATTTGAAAAATATAGTAACAAATAGATCTTGGGTAAACGACGAGGATGCAGTCAAGTTGTGCATTCTTTATCTTTTGGAATTTTTTGTTTGCCCTTCTGACAAAGACCATGTGTCTTTTATAGATCACTTTAGGTTCTATTTGGTAGAGTCTGGTTAGTTTGAGTCATACCCATGGGGTATTAAATCATTCAATCAGGTTATGAAATCTGTTATGCACCGGCTAAATCCACATGTACATTCTTATCTCATACGGGGATGCTCATTAGCATTGCAAGTATGACTTTATGAGTGTTGCTCGACCGTCAGCACTGAGCTTGCTATGAGGTGTTCTGACTCAATACCTCGCATATTAATATGGTCAGCTACTAAGAGGCAGATTTGGCTAGCTGCCTTTGATGAGAAGATGATAAAGCCCGAGTGGATTAAGGTAGAGTTTTCATTTTTTTATGATTCTATATTTGCCTTCATAATATCTACAATTACTCTACATATTCTGCCTTAGTTGAACTAACTATTTTTTTCCTCATTTAGTTTACAAGCATGATTGAATATGGAGAAGAGATTGTAGTGCTTACTTTGCCAAACAAAATTGCGTATGAAGATCAAGTAGGTGAACAATCATCCGAGGTTCCCAATGCTGATCCTCCAACATTGGAACCCAAACAAACATATTCTCAAAAGGACAAGGACTGTGTGGCTAAGAAGCTCAGAAAGTTAGATAAGGGAATTGAGCAGGTAATATTATGAACTACAATATATTTACAAATTATCTACAATTTATCTACATTTCATAAACAACCTTCACAATATATACAGAATTGTTCATTCTGAGATAGTCCTATCTATAATTGCACATATTTATTAATTTATGTTAGGACATATTATAAAATTTACAACTTACTATATTTTTAACTTGTAGGTTGATGGAAAGCTAGAGGATTTTAGGAAGAATGTATTTGTAGAACTACATGGCCTTCGATTGTTTATAGATGATGCTGTGAAGACTGTTTTGAAATAGCTAAACAGTAGAAATGATGAGTATGATGCAAAGGTAAGAGTTGACATATATTTATATACCAAAACACTTTATGACATATGAAACAATATACTCAAACTAACATAAAATATTTAGTTTGCTGGTAGTTCAACCAAAATTAATGACCAACAAAAAGGAGTGAACAACCAACAATTTCAGTTCAATATTGGTGAACAAGTGCATGCAAGCACCAACAACACAGTTATCTACAAAATACCAACATCTATCTACATTTAGTATAAAACTGAAAAAGGGCATATCCACATTATCCCCATTTTCTACAACTTCCTACATATATCTACAAATTCAAGGCAGCATTATCTAGTATTATTTATCATTTTTAATTATAAAACACAACATATTGAAGCTACAGTTTGTCCAGAACATGTTCCAACACATGCTGACTTGCTTACAGAATTTCAAGGTGCAGCTGATGAAGACAAAGCAGGTATAATATCATACTGTCATTCAGAGATGTATTATTGTATATTATACACATTTACATTCCTATTAAGTAACTTATATATTATGTTACATAGATTGAAGATATCAATGCACAGTCCTCGATTCACGGAGTGACTGTAGCAGCTCAGACAAAATGTGCCACTGAGCAACAGAAAAATGAAGGTGCAGATGCACAACATGTAGATGTAGGTGATCCTGAAGGATCAAGCATTGAGAAGAAGGGGGTCACATTGGATGCATTTGAGTTGCCCGACAACTTAACACAATTGGTTAATTATGGCGAGCCCATACTAGATGAAGCAACACCTATGCATCTGGGGAGAACCAGGCAGCCTGGGAAGCATGCACGATCACCTTTCATACCTCTATACAACTCGGGAGGCAGCAACTCTCTTGGACCTAAATTTTTCTTCCTGAAGCACCCATTCACTACTGTTATTGGTGAAGATGTAGATCCTGATATTTTAGATAAATTCAACAAGTGGTTATACCACTGTAATGCCAAAGGATCTAAGAGGTATGAATTGCCTAATTTGACACTTTCATTTCTGCATTTATTTTATACACCTGTAAGTCATTCTATGTTTTTTTTTTGGACATTTAATTGTTGTTACAGGAGGAAGGCTCCATTTTTCATAAAGGATAACCAAATCAAGCCTTGGTTAGACCTTGGAGTCGAAAAGGTTGATAAGAAGGACTGGTTTTATTCCCTTGCTCACCCCGGACAAGTCCTCAATGACTCTGTAAGTATCAAAGAATCTATTCATAATATATAATGCGTCTTCTGTATTTGTATCCTAATTGTAGTTATGTTGTAGATATGAAATATATTTTGACCATGACGTGTATTCTGAATTGTAGATATAATGTAGACAGACTTATAAATGTTGTCTTTCTTATATGTAGTGTGACTGTATTTTAGTTTGTACCTTATGTATCCAATTTGCTGATGATTCGTATCTATAAATTCTATATTTAGTATGCAGGACATAATAGATATAGGTGTATTTTTGTAGTTAAATTGTAGTGAATTTGTAGAATAGGCTGAACATTACAAGATTAATTTGTAGTATGAATGTATATATGATAGAGACCTGATTGTAGTTCCTGTGTTCCATGTGTTGCAGTGTACTGCAGCTAAAGTTTAGCTAATTGTTAGATTTTTTGAAATCTGACTTTGTAGTTCAACTTGTAGACTTGTATTTAGATATCATTGTAGAATTATTTGTAGCTGTTTTGTTGGTAATTATAATTTCAATTTAGCTTATAGTAGATTTTATTTTGTTGTTCAGCACATTGATGTTATATTGTATTACCTGAGAAAAAGAGGCAAATATGGCAGCAACAACAAAACTAGGTTTACAACAACCGATTATTTGTTCAAGACGAAGATTGAACAAATCTATGAGAAGTTCATAAATTCTCCGCCAAAAAAGAAATATTCAGTTGTTAAACCCCATGATGATGTTGCAAAATATATTTTGGGGTATAGACTTCTTGCTAATGTTGCCTGGGATGAAGTTGACTATTTCATCATGCCCGTGAACATTATAGAGAATTTCCATTGGTTGCTGGTCGTTTTCGACATTGCGGATAGGAAGCTTTATGTATACGATTCCATGGTGTCTTCACACCATCATAATGCTGTTGAATCCTGTGTTGATAAGTTTTCAGTCATCATCCCTCTGTATTTGTCTTGCACTGGTTTCTATGGGAAGCGTAAAGACATTAACTGCATACATTGAGAAACTAGTTACAGACCCTCTTAGCATTCAGTGGATGATTGCGGAGATTCCACAGCAAAAAGAAGGATCACTGTAAAAAACCTATCTCTCTTTCTAAGCGCTTAAATATTTTTTTTTTAATAATTATTTGTTAAATAGTTTAATTTTTTTGTCTTATGCAGCGATTGTGGTGTATTTGTGGTTGCCTTTGCCGGATATGTTAGTCTTGGAGATTTTTCAATACCCGCAGAAGACCTTTCTGATATTGACCAACACCATAGGCGCTATGGAGCTCTCCTATGGGACTATGCTACAAAGAAGCAAGAAGATGGGTCAATCAGTGAAAACGAGGTTACAGGCAGGCTAGCAAGGAGGAAGGGTGCTCCTGCATTGAATGAGAATACTAGAGTCCAGAGAAAGAAGAAATAGTGTCATGCGTTCCTAGTTTAGTTGATGCTAGTTGGTAGTTGAAGGAGAATACACAACTTTCTGAACAAATATTTTTTTTTATTACAACATATATTTTTGTTTTGTTATTTTCTATTCAGTTTTAGTAGTTCACTTGAATATAAATTGGCTGTTTTATCATCATTTCTTCAATCTTTACAGCATTGTATATTCATTATATTAAATGTAGTTATTATGATGTTATAATATAATTTGACTACAAACCAACTACACAAGATCTACATTGTGGAAACACTAAATGTCGTTATTGTATATATTTTTGTAGTTGTATATGTTCATAATTTTTATGAAATACCATAGAGATTGTAGGTATTTCATGTATATAANCATTGTATATTCATTATATTAAACGTAGTTATTATGATGTTATAATACAATTTGACTACAAACCAACTACACAAGATCTACATTGTGGAAACACTAAATGTCGTTATTGTATATATTTTTGTAGTTGTATATGTTCATAATTTTTATGAAATACCATAGAGATTGTAGGTATTTTATGTATATAACTGTCAGTTGAAGTTAAATTACACAACAAACAGAAGAATTAAATACTCCAATCATAGAAATAGATTATCTAAAACTTATCTACAACTTATCTACAAAACTACAATTTACCTACATTTATGTCTACATTTTATCTATAATCTGGAAACACTGTATATTACAGTTAATTTTTTTTTAGCAGTTGTATTGTAGATAATAAATATTAAAATTTAACTACACTATATGAAAAACAAATTTAGATGCTTGACACAATACATAAAAACATATTAACAACACAAAATCAAATTGAAACTAACTACATATGATCTTTAAAAAGTTAAACGATTATACACAAAAATCTACTAACTTGAACACACTAACAGTTATTTTGATAAACTATTCTAACTATATGATATTTATTTCTTTTTGGGCGCATTCTTGCAAGATCTTTTGTTATGCCCTTCACCTCCACAGTTTCCACATGACACCTTGTACTTCTTTGACTTTATTTCATCATATGTTTTGTATCTTTCCTTTTGAGGTCTTCCTGGCTGCCTTTTATCTCCCGTCGGTGGATTTACTACTTCATCCGTAATATGTTGTGGCACAATCCATTTGCTTTCATCAGGAAGAGGATTTACTGGTATTTCATACGTACGCAGTAGTCTCTCCTTTGTGTAATATGGAGATCAATAGTTTTCATAAGTTTCATTCTTGTGCCTTAATGCTGCCAAAGCATGCGCACATGGAAGTTCTTCAAGTTGGAATTGGCCACAGCTACATTTCTTGCTTTCGAGACACACAATGTACCGCTTCACACCATCTAACACAATGTCTATATGATCTGTTGAAGCCCTTACCTACAATTATAGAACAAACAGAAAAACTATTATTTCAATCATACAAATAGATAATCTACAACTTATCTATAAATTATCTACAAAAATTCTACAACTTATCTACAACCTACAAATTATCTACAATTTGCCTACAATCTGGAAACACTACATATTAAATTATTTTTTTTCTCCACCAAATAAACAGATCTTACCCTAAGCTTCTGAGATAATGTTCTGTTGTTCTCCAATTCTTTGTTGAATTTGGACCCAAGGAATGTGAAAGTACCATTTGCCTTCAATAACTTCTCGTGGGTCCAACGTTCTAGTAGTGTTCTCATATACTCTAAAAGGTCAAATATTGGCAGCTCTCTTGCATCTTTTGTTACAACATTTAACGACTCTGCAATATTTGATGTCATTGTCCAAGTTGTATTCACTGTTGCATGTACTCTTGACCATCTATGATAGCCAATATCATATAGGTATGATTTAACACGCGGGTCTATCTCTTCAATCTTGGACATCCTTTCATTAAATTCATCCAGAATGTATGACCGAGCTGTAGCAAAGTACAATTCATGTAATTGTAGATGGCCCTTCTTGAACTTTGCCCTTATATTTGTCCAAATATGCCACATGCAAGAGTAGTGTGGAACTCCTGGATAGACAATTGATGTTACCTTCAAGATACTCTCATTCCTATCCGAAACAACACACATTGAAGGTCTTTCACCATATGCTTGATTGAATTTCTCAAAGAACCACTTCCAAGATGCGTCGTTTTCCGAATCAACAACAGCATATGCCAAGGGCAATATTGTACCTACATTATTATTTAATAAAAAATTAACTGGCAGCTTTTGAAAATCTATATAAAAATATAAATACATAATTACTACTATATATCTACCAAATATCGATAATGTATCTACATGTTATACACTGACTATAAAATAACTATAAAATATCTACAATATATCTACATTTTATAGACTGCCTACAAAAAAAACTACAAAATTTCTACACTTTTTACCTGCTGCATCCATGGTGCTTGCTGTCAGCATAATCCCCTTGTAGGCTGACTTTAAGAATGTCCCATCAACCACTATTACTTGCCTACAATGTTGCCAACCACTTATTGATGTACAAAGAGCAACAAATGCATATAAAAAACATTCATTTGTTGTCTTCTTCAATTTAACAACTGAACCAAGATAAGTCTCCTTAAGAATATAAAAATATTTTGGCAATTTGCTGTAGGAGTCAGCATGATGCCCTCTTAAAAACTGTAAAGCCTTTTCCTTTGCTCTCCATGCTTTCATGTAGCTTAGGTTCACTCCGTGTTCGGATAACATGTCAGTTTGTATGTCCTTTGGTGTGTAAATAGTCTTAGGATCACAATACTTTGGAATGACCATGCTACCAACTACAGCTGCAGTACGTTTGCGCTGTATGAATGTATCGTCTATTAAGGAGCATGTGTGTTGTCGGTTGAAACTCCTTATCTTGATCATTGCGGAATCATTAATTGACATTGCCATGAAGTGCCATTGACAGTTTTCACCAATGCATATAAGCCAGTAGCTACAAAAAAAATACAATATTTAATACATATTATAAATGTAGATGCAACAAAAGGAATGTTTTAACATAAAGTAACATAATCTACAATTTAACTACAATTTATCTACAATGTGTAAAAAACACATATCTTGAGTAAAACACTGCTTTTAATGATCTTTTCACAACTAATATCTCCATACCTTCTATGGCTAGATATTTTAACTCTGAACTGGAACTTGTGCATCACAGAATAGTGCTTCATTGCAGCAGCTACATTTTGCTTGTCTTAATACACTTGTCCTTCTTCAATAGCACTTTGCGTACCTTCTGTTATTATTTCACTTTGATATTCCTCTATAGCCGGAGAGGATGGCATATCAAGTAACTTTAGCCATCCAGACGAACATGCATGAAAATAATAATAAACAGTGTCATTTATCATTTTGTAGAATCTTTGTAGATAATTTGTAGATATAGTGAAGATATTTTGTAGTCATCTTTTTTCCCCACATAGATTGTAGTTAAATTGTAGTGTAACTGTATCAATTTGTAGATACTTGTAAAAACAATACTGCTTCATACATAATTAAACTGATTTGTAATTTATCTGAATAACTTTTGTTCAAATTTTGTAGATGAAGACAAAATGTTGAAGCCAACATTTTTTAAACATAAATTGTAGTTTATTTTGTAGTATAAATGTAGTAAGTTTGTAGATAATCTCGCAAGCAATATTGCTTTATACTTCCTTTACTGGTTTGTAGTTTAATTGTCTTCAAATGTAGTACTTTTGTAGATAATACAGTAAAAAATGAATTATATGCAATTTTAAACATAACACACCTGCACTGGTGTTATCGTTGGTGATAGCCAATTTCACAGTGAAATCTCGTACACTTATACATAACAGATATGATCCTAAGTTTTTATTCTCCTTTTTGATCTCCATATATACACACGAACCCCCATATCATTCCGTATCTCCATTGGAGGACAATTGTCGTTCACAATGTATTTGATTTCTACAATTTTTTCCGAAGTATCAATCAATAATTGCTCTGCAATTGTAGAAATCAACATACTGTAGCTTGCATTCTCATCTATCACAATGCCATCAACTTGAAAATCTCTAAATCTGCCATAGTTATCCCAATTCCCATTCAACTGTAGCATGATAGGGATTTTCGACATGATTTCTGGATTGCGAAAAAAAAAGATGAAGAACAGAATATCTACTGATTGGTTTCTACAGTTTGAGTTGATTTTGTTGAATATATTGTCGCCTATTTGATTTCTAGAATTTGAATTCTACATTTTGATTTCGCCTATTTGATTTCTGCAATTTGAATTCTACAATTTGATTTCGCCTATTTGATATCTGGAATTTGAATTCTACAATTTGAGTTCTATATTGTCGTTTTTTTTTGAATTGTAGTTTAAGAGAAAACTACGCAGATCCGTTTCAATTATGAATTTAATGTCGCGCCATTATAAGAAGATTCTTTTCAGATTTTAGGCGCGCTATTATAGGAAGATTCTGCCCTATTAAACAATAATTACCGTATGGTATATAAATTTTAGGAAAAATATGGACTAAACGGGTAATTTAAGAACATTGCACATTTTTAATAATGAGGTTTCTTATATGGTATAGGAAGGAAAAAATTCCTAAAGAAAATAAGTTCACATAAACTAAAACGGAGGGAGTACGCAGTACCATATTTCTTTTGTGTGGGAAAATTTGCAAAGAATAGCCAGTCTAAAATGTCAAAAATTTGAGTTTAGATTTATCTTTTGCGATTGGGAAAGCCAAAAAAAAAGGTGAATGACAATACGAAATACATATTATTGTCAGATATGTATGAAAGAAGAATGAGTTGACTATCAAGTTTATGTATGTAACAAACGACTAAATAAGTTAAATATCACCTTGCTTGTGGTATTTATATATCATGTCTCATTATAATTTTGTATTTAAGAAAATGATCTTTTTAGATCTTTTACGTGTAAAAGACAGACCTCTTACGTGTAAAAATAAATTTTTATGTGTAAAAAAAGAGGTAAAGTTATAAAACTAAAACCAAGTTCGTAAAGAGCCAAAAAATCGTTCGGTAATCAACACTTAACATCATGAGATAGTTTAGAAATTAAAATATTTTTTAATATGAAAAGTAGAAGTTAGATATGTTTTAGGCAATATACGTACTTTTTAGCAATTAATGAAGAAAATTTTACGTGTCTTTATATATAGTTTTTAGTAAGCCATTAATGTTAAAATATATCTAAATGGCACTTAATGTAGAGAACTTTATACTATACAAGGACGACAAAAGACTTATATTGAGTGATAACCGATAAGTATGAAAGACTGATGACCTTTTTGATTAAGAGACCCTTTCATAAGTGAAGAAGAAACGACATTGGACTTGCTTAATTTTCAAAAGAATTAGGTCTTGCTGTTTGACCCAAAAATTTAGATCCGAGTTTAACTAATTAAATTTAAATAAAATAGAGTCAATCTTAAATAATGTTAATATTCAAAAGATAAATTAACTGATTTTATAATAAGATAATATGTGTATTTGACCGAATGACAGTAAATGTGGACAACACTAACATTATTCGATGACTAAAAAGGAAGAGGATAGCATTAATTAGCAATAAATAGCAATGCATGATATTTAAATAAATAAGAACATGTTAGTCACCCGAAAAAGGGTGAGATCTGTGGATATTCCTCTGATAATGATGAATGATATATGAGCGTTCGAATATTCAGGTTGTTCTAAGGGTGTTAACCGGATGGGTTGGATAGGGCTGAACATGAGAAAAAATAGCCCGTCCGATTAGTGGGGCGGGCTGGTTAGTGGGCTGGGATTCCGGGCTGGTAGTGGGCTGGGAAATTCCTGGTTTTGGTGGGCCCGTCTGGGTTCCGGCTTATCGGATCTGGACCAGTCCGATTTTTTTTTAGTGTATTATGTTTCCTTGTTAATGTAATTGTTACTTAAGTGTTTGCAAACTTTTAAATATAAAATAAGTGTTTTAAGGCATAAAATTAAACTTTTAAATTTTAAAGTTTAAAGTTTTAAATTTGAAATTTGAAATTTGAAATTTGAATTTTAAAATTTGAAAGTTGAAATTAAGTGGCTACATAATAATGTAAGGATCAAACTTCAAAGGCTTTCATTTCGTATTTTCATTGCATAATAATACTTCAAATTAGCTTGTCTTATAAACTAACACATTAAACTTAAATAAGTCTAACAAATTCAAAATAATCCAAATTGCCTCAAATCATCTTAAACACAAATTCCCGGAGGACGCACAAGACAACCTTTGATATGCCTCCTTAAGGCAGCTGTGTCCTCCCACTTTCGATGAACATTAAAGACTCGACCACAGTTCTTGCACTCTAATTTGCGAACTTCTTCATTTTCTTCTACCACCTCAAAGTGTTCCCAAATATGTGAGCACTCTAGAAGCACGGGGCATGATTTAACTTGAACCTAACAAAATGGTAACCACACTTTACTTGATAAGTATAATTTTGTAGTGGCTACCGTAAATAATTGATAAAACTTGAAATATTAATTAATTGAGAACTTGAGAGCAATAAGCAATTCAATAATCAAAAGAAAATTGAGAGAGAATTAGAATAGAAGAAGAGAGGAAGTTGTGAAAAAAATGAAGAAGAGTGAGGCTATTTATAATTATTAAAAGGCTAAGAATGTAATTTATCAATTATTAGGAGATGTAGGGGCTATTTTAGTAAGGGGATAGGCCGAAATGACTAAAAGTATAAAAAATGGCCATTGCCCAACGGTCATAATTTATAAAAAAAATACAACATAAACCGGATTGGATCGGGCTGAAAGGGTTAGCGGGCTAACCGGGTTCCGGTGCACCGGTAGCCAAAAGATGTTCGTTCAAGCCCAGATCCCCTCCCAACCCTCACCCAACCCCTCCTACCCCTAGAGTATTGGGCTAAATCGGGTTGAATCGGGCTATAATTGGGCTGGTCCGGCCCGATTAACAGGTTTAGGTTGTTCTTGGATCAAGTGGAAAAGTTAGGCAAGAATCTTAGTAAAAAGGTATGTTTCATGTGCTTGCAATAAAGCCAGATTCTCTATATAAAGTCAATGTGTTTTCTTACGAATGAATATCTTCTCCTTCCTATCCTTCACATACCTAAAACCCCTAATAGTACAGGTAAATAAAATATCCACTAGAATATTATCTTTGGATGTCTTATCTTAAAACTAGCTGTTATTCACTCTGTTTACGGTGAGTGCTCGACCTTGACTTTGATCTTTACTGACTTTTCGACCTTGATCTTCAATAGCTTCATTTTCTCGGCCCTTCACTTCTTAAGAGACCATTTCGATCACGGGCAAACCTTTATCGAAGTTGCACCGGCGACACATGGCAGTCCACGAGTGCCTCCTTAATGCTAACACGGTTTGATCATGTCAAAGGTAATTTTTGACACATACAGTTAGTCCCTCCGCTTAATGAGGTTGTTCTGGCAGGCGAGTTCAATGAGTGGATAATGTCGTTCATGGTCAAACTTATCAAATAGACTACATGAGTCGTGTGAGCATGTGATTTTTTACCCACCATATACTCCTACAAAATTCGATAAAAAAAAATTAATTTCACAGATTTTTGTTGAATTTTAGTGTTAATTGTGAATTTATTTTGCATTGCATATTCATAATTCATCCTTTAAAATTATTTAAACTTGCGAAAATTAGGCGCATCATTATTATCAAGGAATTATAAAGTTATAGTTAACTAAATAATAGACGAATGATGCTTACTTGACGTAATGTAGTTTTAATAATTAATTATTAAAAAACTAATCATCTTTTATTCGATAAATCACAGATTTAATTAGGAATATAGAATTGGTCGTGTTATTCTTGATTAATCTATAAATAAATAAGGTTTAAATTAATTACTACATTTCTTGGATTAAATTAGATTTGAATTTAATTAATTTAATTGGTTTAGTTAATTAAAGGGGATTAAAATCGGACCTGGGCCAAAACTACCCAGGCCCAAACCCCTTCTCTATACACAATACACTCCAGCCCAAACCCCTTACCCGACCTGTCCCCCGTAACAACCAAGCGACACTGTTTTACCCCATGAAACCCCAGCCGTTGGATCGAAGCCGTTGGATCACTTCGATCCAACGGTTCCGAACTCCACACCCCTAAACCTATATAACTGTTCCTAAACCCCCCACCCTTATCTGTAAACGTCTAACCCCCCCTTTCCCTTTCGTCTCTCTCTCTTACCCCTCTAACAAACCCTAGCCGCCCTAGGATCTCACCGCCTTCGGCCACCAGAGCCTTACCCAATCGACCCCAAAATTTTACCAGACAATCCTCGCGACCTCCTTAATCCCATCCCACCGTCGATTTACCTAAATCACCGTTCAATCGTGAGTTTTTCAGATCTAAGAAGCTGTCAAAACAGTATTTGTGCTAAGGCAAATCCAAGCGGCTCTGTGACTCAAACTCACATGCGTCGATGGCTCTTGACAAGAGCCGTCGATTCATGTGAGTAAAGGTCACTTTTGGAAGTCGTCGTAGTCCGACCTAACTCCGGCAAGTCACCATAGTTCGTCTAAACCCCTCAAATGAGTATCCCCTTTTTCCTTGCTATCTGTTTCTTTCCTGATTATTACATGAAAACGCCTGATATTTGTTGTATTATTACATCCCTGTTTATATTAGCTTCTTATTTTTCTCCCTTTGTTCTGTCTCAGATGTCTCATGTTTGTTTACGTGCTTTTTTTTTCTCTCTTGATTAATCCAAAATCCTGAATGTATTTCATGTTTAATTCGTTAGTAACTAACCTAGGGTTTTGTCACTGTTTCATATGTATGCTCATTTCTTTTTCCTTGATCCATTTAATTAATTGATTCTTTCTATGTGCTTGATTAGGTAGCCGAATAATGTGGTTTAGATTTAAGATTCAAATGTGTCTATGACAGTCATATATTTGTTCTTGATCAAATTCCATTTGAATATCATGACTGATAAGCTGTTTTCTTATGAGTTTGTTTGGCTATTAATTCATTTGGTCAATTAGTTCGGTTTGATATGCATATAGATTGTCTAGTGTTCTTGATAGTAAGTTTTCCCTAATCTACTGTTTCATTAATAAAACTTTGATCCTAATAGGTTAAATTACTCCGAGGTTTGGGTCATTTGAAAGTTAATCTCTAGTTTAATGCTAGGCAACTACAGTGATTAGTTGCCTAATAGCCTATTTGAGTAATTAGGCTGATATTTGAACCTATAAAGGTGACTAAATTCCTAGATTGCCTAAATTGATAGTTAATTAGTTAAGTCTAATTGAACTGAAATGAGCCACTTAACCTAGTCCTAAAGGATCAAACTAATTGGCCTAGATTATTTAACAACTTAAACCAGAGTTAGTATATAGTTAGCTAAGCTTCAGAATAATTGATTCACTTAGTCTCACATTTAAATGATTCCAACTTCTTCAATCTAGAAATTAACTTAGGTAGCTTCTTAAGTAATTAACTAAAAAAATAAAATCTGTTTAAAACAATTAGTTTGAGGTTAATGGAGTATAACAGATTCATTTAATCTAAGTTAAGAGAACTGAGTTGACTAACCTCCATTAAGTTTAATTAAACTGTTGATTAAATGACTTAAACATAGTAGGTAGTATGAAAGCCAACTCTAAGCATTTAATCAACTAACCTTTAATTAATTAACTCAACCTTAGTTAAGAATAACTAGTTGTCACCTAAAGGGCATAATAGTGTCAGTTAACCATAGTTAAATGGTAACCCAAGTAAGTAACCCTGGTTACCTAATGGTAAATATAGGGGCTTCAAAGGGGTACATGAGGAAATATATATTAGGAAATCAGATTTTTTAAGGGTAAAAGAGTCATTTTAATGGGTAGGATAGTTCTAGAATAGGGGGCAGCTGTCCCAAAGATAAGGGTGACAGCTGCCCTATGTACTATTTTGGTACTATTTTTTCAGTATTGGATAGGGAATATTCAAAGAATATCCCATTCCCAAATATCCTATAAGTAGACCCTCTTTTTAGAGGTGAAAGGAATTTTTTTTTGGACTGGGGGGTTACATTTTTTTACACTTTTGAGCTGCTGGGATATAGAATCCTTCCCATTTTTCCGAAATACTGTCTCCACTTAAAAGGTTTTGAAAAGAAGAGTACTATTAAAAAAAATCTGATTTCCTTTTGGAAAACAAGTTCATAAGTAGATGGCCTAGTTCAGTTGCTATCTTCTCTTTTCTGAATTTTGGGGTTTTCTGGAAGTTTTCCTTCAAACATTCATATTCAAGATTTCTGGGTGTATTCTTGCTGGACTGTTTGGTTTTCTTTGGAGTTTCTGTTTGCTGTTGCTGATTTCTCTTCCTTCTTGCTGTTATTGTTCTTACTTGACATTTATTTGGTCAAGTCTCTATGCTGTTTTTCTCTTTAAAGGTATGTATCAGTTCATCTCTTCTTAATGAAATTTTTGGACTAGAATCCTCATTTTCTGCTCACTGTGTAAAACTGGCTGTTCTTGATGAATGAAGTTACTGTTCCTGTTTTGTTAAATGTGACTGTGTAGATGTTTATTCGCATGATAATGATTCTGTGAGTGTGATAGGTAATGTCTTGGTGTTAGTATTTCTCCTGTTGGTGCATGATTGTTTGCTTAAGATTATATGTGATAAGTACTCATGGTCCTATATTAGGAAACAAGCTGCATTAAGGTGTTGAATCCGACCTTCTCTATGGTCAGATTCCATCAATAAGAATGCAGAAATATGCTTTCGATTGAGTCTCTTTGGTCAATAAAGAGATTCAATAAGCAAGTCTCTAGATAGTATAGGATATTGGCATTAGGGTAGATCAATATGACTTCTTAATAGTCAAATTCACCCCCTTAGCAGTGCACAAACATTAGTATGGTTGGCTGAAGTTTACCCTTTTTTAAAGGGTATAAAATATGTAATTAAGAAGGGCATTAGAGTGAGGAATCTGAACCTTTGATTGGTCAGATTCATCCTCTAAAATGCCTAAATGAGCAAGCCTCTATATGGTTTGGAATTATGTTGAATTAGCACTAGGGTAGATGAATCTGACTTTCTAATAGTCAAATTCACCCCATTAATAGTGCATAACAGTAGTTCAGCTTTGCTGAAAATTATCCTTCAAAGGATATAAGTGTGTAATGAGATGGAGCTTTAGGAAAGTGAATCTGAAGTAACAAAATAGTCGGATTCACTCCTCAAAATGCCCATAGTAGTCAAAGTATTTGAATAAATGCTTGCTGAAATCTGTTGCATGACATAAAGATGACTGTTAAAGAGTCTAAACAAAGTAATATCACTGGGTTTGAATCTAGCTTTTTCTATGGTTAGATTCAGTTCATTATAAGGCATGAACATATTTTGTTCTCCTATGGCATCATTAAGGTTGAATCTAACTCCCTTTTGTGACTAGATTCATCTCACAAAATGCCCAAAGGTCTGTCGTTAATACTGTCCAAGTACTCAAACTTTGGACTTATAATTAAAATGCAGGTTTAAGTCTTCGAAGGACATGTTTGCTGGCTTGCACAAGAGCAACAACTAGTTTTGTTTTTTCCTTCTTTATTTTTCCTATTAGTAAATCAGTATTACTATGATTCAGGAGTAATGTAATAGTAATAGCATATCTACAGTATTATATGTACATTTCGCCTTTTTTCAGTTGTAAATATGGACTGAACTATATAAGTTTATGATCAATTGTATTCTTCTTAATTCAGAAACGTTTATTACTATAGTAGTTATGGTCCATACATGCCAAGGTCACCCGAGCTGGGCCAGACTCATTAACATGGCCCAATTGAGCCTGGTAGTGTCTGAATTTCAGGCTATGGGGCCTGGAATGTTAGACCCATTAATTGTGTTAAACAATCTGTAACCAGTCCTTTTTCTCTTCTGTTGTCAATTAGCATGAGAAGTGTTTTCATTCACGAAATCCGCTGTAAATTTCTCACTACTAAACACAAATGGGTTTTCAAATCGATTATCAAAAGGTAGAATCTGAAATCCGAATCTTTTCTTAAACTGTCCGCTCTAAATAAAAGCAACCATAGCTTAATTCAGTTTTTTCTAAGGCTTGTTCTGTCACAAAATTTAAGAAAAATTTCCATGTTAGATCCATAAGCTGTGTATAAATACTCTTGTTTAGAGTAGATCAAACGGTAAAGAAATCTTGTATATGTAACCTTATATTCACAATTCAAAATTTGCCTTATTTCTTACCATATAGACGTGAGATGTGTTAGTATGTTTGTTCTTGAATATTTTTCGAATCATGTCAAAATGAATTAATTAGGATGGCCTAAAGTGATACAATTTGGGGCTTAAACGAGGCCATAGCCCAAAACATGTTATCTTTAGGCTATTGAACATCATTTTAGGTAATCCTTAGGTAGAATGAACACCCTTACTTTGAAACTTGACAAAAATCGAGTATTACCTCAAATTACCTTAACCTACACTCGGGAGTGGCAACTCATGCCCCCGACCCTCACTCCAAACAACTAATAAAACGCATATAGCAACCACGGGTGCATCTCATGTGACATGATTGCCATGTGTTCAAAAATAACAAGTGTACGCCATCGTAACTTGTCCAAGATAAATCCATAAACATCCTAATTGATTTTAAAACTAAAAATGTTATTTCAAATAGAAAAACCTGAAGAATAATCAAACATCACCTCAAATAGGCACTTTAAAACTGTCATGACCATAGTCTTGACTACGTAATCTACACTCGGGTGCGACAACTCATGTCCTCGTCTTCAACTTCAAATTTTAATAAAAATCAAATATTGTAATTGCGGGTGCATTTCATGTGGCGCAGTTATAATGTGTCCAAAAACAAACAAGTGCACGTCATCGTGACTTGTTTCAAGATAAATCCATAAAAGCGGCCAAAAAATGAAAAAAGGCTAAAAAGCACAATAGGTTTAAAACATATAAAATAATCAGATAATTAGGCCAAATATTAATAGTTAAGCGACCGTGCTAGAACCACGAAACTCGGGAATGCCTAACACCTTCTCCCGGGTTAACAGAATTCCTTACTCGGATTTTTGATCGCAGACAAATTAAAACAGAGTCAAAATTTCCTCGGTTTGGGATTTTTAAATAACATGGTGTCCCGGAGCATCGTCAAAAATCTGGGTGGAGACTCTGAAATAAATAAATAAATTCCAAATCGAATAATGTCACTAAAGTGGAAAAACTCCCTTATTACCCCTTCATTAATTGGGGGGTAGTAAAAAAAGGAGGTGTGACAAGTCGTAGTCGTCGTGGCGAGCAGGCAACGTGGGCCACATATTTTAAATTCTTCAGGTTTCCTAGGTAATTTGGGGGGTTATTTTGTCCAAGGGTTAGAGTGACGACATCATACGTCATGATGATGCATGTTCCTGATGCGTTGCTTCAATTCGTGTGTGACCCTTGATTGGTTCCGCTGTTTTGATTTCGGTGCCAATCATGACAAGTCTTTTCGGGTTTAGTGCCATGATTTCTATAAATAAATGTTCTTGGATTCAAATTTGAAATTTTGTTCTTCTAACTTTTCGAAACACCAACCTTCTTCTCTGCATCTTATTTCTCTGAATCTCCTTTCCCTGTTTTGTTTACCTACGTCATCCACCGATTTCTCTCTGCTCAGCTTGCACCGTACGTCTACAAGATTATCAGAATGCTGACTAAATTTTCCGAGCTGGCCGGGGTCGAACTGACGTTGTGACCTTTGGTGCATTTATTCTCCCCTGGCTTCTATAGGGGAACGATGGGGAACCTTCGCCACTATGGAGGTAAATGCTTGGTGGTGAAGATGGATGACAAGGTCAGTCGTCAGTTCTGGCTCAACTTCTTCTGCGTCAGAACTGAGGACATTGTGGCTAACGTCAATGGCTTTCCTGAGGCTTGGAACTACCCACATAAGTGCCATGTTTCTGTCTTTATTATCTTTCTTTCTCTGAGTTAATTGAAGGATTTTCCCTTTCTTGTAGCCAACAACCAACCTCCTCTTTAAGTCACACATATTTTTGATTGGGTCGAGCAAGTCCTCCTCCATGTCGTAGGAATCCGCGACTGGCGGGGCTTCTTCAAGAATTTCAAATCGGCGCTTCCTTCGATATATAACTTCTTCTCTTTGGCTGTGGTCGTTTCACTTTCTGTTGTATGTCGATTCATTTTACTAACTCCAATGTTTGTCTTTTCCCAGGCATGGATTCTTCTTAGGGAGCTGGGCGCTAGTACCCTCTTTTTGGAGGAAGGCTGCTGTGACTTGGGCTTCTGCCCTTTTTATGATTACTACACCTTCCGTACATGCCCCTGCCTTGGCTGCCGCAGTCTAAGAGCCTATCTCCGTTTCGTCTGCTGCTTCTGTTCCTCAACTCTTTTCACTGGTTGACGAGGACGACGATTTCTTCCCCTGATGGTGGGGGACTAATGCCCCGTAAAAGGAGAGCCGTAGACGCAAGAGGTGAAAGGCCAATAGTTGGTGACTTAGAGGAGGGTGACTTCGTTCTTTGAGAGACGGCCATAGTGCATGTTAGAGAGAGCATTGGGACAGAATTCGAGGCCGCATATCCAGAGGAGATGAATTTGGATGCACCAGTGTGTCCTG